>CAJQZP010001188.1:2072500-2315000 GCA_907164705.1 Parnassius apollo | reverse complement strand
CGCTGCGCGTACGATGCAATAGCCTCCGCCTCCCGCATCTCGCTACCCGTTCCTTCACCCCGCTCGACTATCGGGCGCGAACAATTTGTCTATGAAATACATAATATAACATTGTGAACGAATCAAAACATATAATATATAACAAGATATAATATTAAATATATGCGAAATTTCAAAAATACATTTATAAATAGTGGATATAACTGCTACCTACTACAACATTTTTTTCAACAAAAGTTTACACTTAACCCTTTAATCCTAATAAAAATCTGGCGGGGCATGCCCCCGGCAAATTCCGAGCGGACGCATGCGGCCGCACCCACCCACAGCACTTAAAAACATTAAAACTTATATTTATAGACTACTTTTCTATGAAGACGTTCGGCATTATAAAATCTATACAAAATTATATATCCTGTAGTCTAAACCAAAGCCAGGTTATAATTAATTAGTTCATAGTATTTTGATAACGTGAAAATCTAAATTGAAGTGAAAATATATATTAAATTATATTCAAATAAAACTTTCATTACAATTTTATAATAAAACACTATACTAAAACACTAATAAAACACTAGAAAAATCCAAAAATCAACAAAATAAACGAAATGAACGTAGATTATTATTTATATTATTATTTCACCAACGGTTTTCGGTTCTTCGAGATATATGGCCGGCTTATTGCCACTTCAGCTTACTAATTCGTTTGGCTATATCGGTCACTCAGGTTCTTCTGCGGATATCCGGAAGTTTATCATGCAGATAAACCCCCGAGCATGGCCCTCTTCACAGCTCGCTGAGCGACTGTGAGTGTCCTCATACGGCCAGCAGTGAATGACTACGTCTCGGGGCAACATGCACTAGTTGTACAATTTAGTTTTCAGGTTTTGAGGTATACCTGACGACAAGATGTGTCTTCTTTTCATAGTTAAAATAAAAATAAATCTGCGTTTAAATTAAATTTATTTGCTTTGATATTTGCCGAGAATTGTTTGTGGGTCCACGAAACATTTTAACCCGCAATGGTATTTTATGAAAAAAAAATATACACAAAAATATTATTATAAAATAACCTAGAGATTCTTTCAAAATCGAAACAAAATCAAGAAATCTGAAACAAAAAGTTGAATTTCACGTTCAGGTCATTGGTTTTGGTAATTTAATATAAAAAAATAATCGTATTAGCGATGTGCCAACTGGTAAGAAACTCGACTCAAGTTAACTCGAGTTGAAATTCACGTAACTAGAATTGAACTCGAGTTACGCAATTCAAATTAGCTGAAATAAGCTGTATCAATTTGTCACAAATTATTTTAATATTTGTTCTTCCGTCCAACACAATTATTGTTACAAAACTTAATAGGTAGTTATATATTTTTGGTTTGCGTATCGACAGTATTCATAAAATAATATAGCTCTAAAGATATGACGTTGGTCTCAATGTTTTTAATAATTTAACAGCCACGAATTGTGATATTACATAATATATCAATAAATTGCTCGCATCTTTATTTATATTACCAGAGTCACTCGGATTACTTTATATAAGTATTTCATTCTAGTTTTACACGAGTTTTCGAGTAAATTGACTATTTACAGTCCCTGCATCAAGTAAAAGTTTATCACTAAATTTGAGATTAGCTATTACTTTAGTTCAAGCGTTTTTAAATATGTAACTTTAATAAATAATGTAGCCAACCCATAACCTATAAATTATTTATTTATAATTAATTATGTTCCCCTTTGGTTGGGCGGCGGGTTTAGGGGTTCCCGAGTTCGATTCCCAGGTCGAGCCTTGACCCTATTGTCCGAGATGTTATACTAGGTGGACTGTATACGCGTTTGGCTTCTTATGCCTCAACAAGATGGCGGACGTAGCACGCGGCAACCTTGGACAGTGCACTCGCTCTTCCAAATCTATTGATTGCCAAGTTTAGGCTGGAATTCTACTTGAGCACATTAGGAGAAACAAAATTGGGCGGGTTAACTAACAAATAAAATGCTCAAGTAGGAGAAAAATTACAGGAAACACACTTACCGGGGGTGTGATTCTGATGCAGCGGACGACGCTTCCGTTGCGGTGATGCGACGTGAGGTGGGTTCTTCTGGGGCGCCCCAGAGATGCGATCCAGGCCAGTGGTATGAAGGAAGAGAGCGGTAAGCGACGATATCTCACACTATGTGAGGCGGTTACTTCTGGGGCGCGAGTGCCCCAGGTGGTGCGGTTCAGACTAGCGGCGTGAAGGTAAGAGACCGCTCGCGGGCAGCGCTCAATCCTTTATTGCCTCGGCTTTCCCTTCAAGGCCCCCTCGGTCGGGCGCGCGTCTCATTGGTCGAAATAATCGCGTCAACTTCTAGACTCCCCCTTTCCCCTTTCAGTGTGTACGGAAGGGACATAAGGTCAAAGGAAGGACAAACACTTGGCAAATATACCCTCGAACAAAATTAAAATTATATAAAAATAAAATTATATAAATGTGACCAGGATAAATAAAATTTGTTTTTATGTTTCTTAAATGATCTTTATAAATGTTTAATAATACGCCGTTTGTAATATATTTGGCATGATCGTCTTAGTTAGGACTCTTATTTACGTTGTGTTCGTTTAGTAACCTAGTTATTTTAGGTGTCTTTTGGAAGAATGAATATTCACTAGAGCCATTGAAAGCTGTTGATAGTGCCTTATAAGCTAAGTGAACCCCGTTCAAGTAAACAGGGCTCGAGAAATGTTAAGAACATAAAACATCCCTATTCCACTTGTATCAGGTTAATTTTATTAATTTATTACTATTAATCCCTTCCCGCTAAGAAAAGGCTAATAATACGTATATATACAAAAATACCCGATAAAAAGGGTTTCGCTCTTCCCAATTTATTTAAAAAAAATTTGGGGGAGGCACACACACACACACGCCGTGCGCAGTAAACGAATACAAACGAATACAAGAATACAAACGAATCCAGCCACAATAAATGTACGTCACATGGTTTAGGCAAATAGGCACACTGGCCATTATCCCTCTGTGAGCGCCACCACCTGCCATATCGCCGCACCTGCAGACGTGATGTAAGTGTATGGCATCACCACCAATTGCATGATCAGCACGGCTACTAGCCGTAGAGCGTGTCATGAGTCTACTGCTCATCTCAAGGGAATGGGGTACCACGTTGTACGGTTTTCGGCTGCAGCCTTGATAGTCTCCTCAGATCCTCCATCCAGCTACCACCCGCACGAGGTCGACACATATGCTCCACCAAACAACACAACAGCAGATATAGTAAAAAGGCAGTTATAAGATGTTAATAATAATTTTCCATCAGAAAGGGTTTTCGTAACTGGCGTTGAGTAAATGCATTTTCGATCATGTTTGTCTCACCCATCATCAAGTTCATACCAACCAACGTATCATAGTAGCACGCTTTTAAGACGCTAGTGAACAAAACTCCACGTATCATAAAGCTTAGGCACTAAGACATGAAGTTGAGTATGCTTGTTACACTTAAAATTGCTACCAAACACACTCATCCTAATCCGAAAGATAGACGACGAATCGCTATGCGATACGACGCCGCCCACAAACGGTATGCGTGTGCGATGTCCACGGGAAAGCCGTATTGCTACAAAAAACCCGCTTACCATCGGCACTATGATTTTGTTAACTAAAAACTGCACCAACGTATCATAGCAGCACGCCACTAAGACGCCAGTGGACAAAACTTCACGTATCATAGCGCTAATGCACTAGGACAAAAAGCTGAGGATGCTTGTTACACTTGAAAGTGCTACCAAACACACTCATCCTAATCCGAAAGATCAACACAATCGACAACGCATCGCTTTGGTAAGAGACCGCTCGAGGGCAGCGCTCGATCCGCAAGTGGTTTGGTTAGTGATAACACGGTATGGTTGAGCGACGTCCACGGGAAAGCCGTATTGCTACAGCAAACCCGCTTACTGCCGGAACTAAGATGATATGTCTATGACACATCAGTTAGCACGTCCAAGTTTACCTCGATCTCATTTTCTTGTGAAGAAGCATACACGCTACTATAATAATCCTTTTCTAGTCCCATTTCTGGTAATATAATGCTTTTACTTATTTGAGACCTTCCACATATTTGCTTTATTTCATAGACCTTACTACTATATGTCTTTAATATGTAGGTCTTCAACCCATAAGTCTACTACCATAATGCTTGTGCATCAAAGAGACCTTCTATAATAATGCTTTTGTATCATAGGCCTTACTATTATAAGTCAATAATATATAGGACTTCAACCCACTATTCTAGTATCGTAATTGGTTACTACTCCAGTATCGTTTAGGATTGTTAGTGAGTAAGACGCCTTCATGTCCCATAGTAAAAGGAATTGGAGGTTCCAATGCGGCTATACAAGGTTTTGTAAATTAAAATTTTTATTCTCGTCTAGATCATAGTATTAACTTTAATATAAATGCATTAGTAGTAGATAAGGCCATAGAGCGTCTGCCAACCGTTTCGGTGGACTTTTCAGCAATGATTTATTTTGTTAATTTAACTCTGGCAGACGATACTTACGGCGTCCCTGGAGATATTGACATGCTCATTGGAGCATCTGTTTTCCCTCACCTTTTGTTACACAATAAGGTTAGGGGCAACTCTCGTGTACAGCGCCTTACGCACTGGAGACCGTCTTGGGCTACGACATCGTTGGTTCCGCCCCAATCATGGATAATATTTCGGCAACCTCCTATTGTTGTATGGCTATCGAAGATAGAGGAGGTGAACGTTGCACCTATAATTAGCCCGGATGATATATTATACGAGGAAATTTACGTCCGCACGACCGTTCGTGATCGCGATGATCGATATAGTGTAGTCTCGCGTCAAATGGCAGAAAAACGTTTCTATTGTTTCGAACGCAAGATTTTTTTTCGCTTTGCCCATATTGATGTAAGTTTATAACGGTGTCATTAATGAATATATAAGGGAGGGTTATATATCACTTGTGGCTCCAAAATTAGATAAATATGAAGACACGCCATCGTATTTCATACCACATCACGGTGTCATTGGGGGAAGACAAACTTACGTCCAAGTTACGTGTAGTACTCAATGCTAGTTCTAGAACTAGCACCCACCTTTCTTTTACCGATATTCTTTATAGTGGGTAAAATTTGCAGGGCAACTTATTTAATATAATAGCAAATTTTCGTGTGTTTCGTATTGCATTATCCGCTGATATTCGCCAAATGTTCTTTTGCATAGGGGTCCGTGAATGCTACCGTCGATTTCAGCGCATTTTAAATCGCTTTGACCCAAAGGAAACTTTAATGTTGTTTGAATTTAATCGCGTTTGTTTTGTTTTAAAGTCGAGCCCATTTCATGCGCTACGCACGGTGAAACATCTCGCTGCTGATGAGGGTCCTTCTTATCCTAAGGCTAGGAAGGCAATTGAGAGTGGTTTGTATATGAATGATTTTGTTTACTCGGTCGATAGCGTAGAGGAGGCGAACTTAACCACAGCCAAGGTTATAAAGCTTATGAAATCGGGTCAATTCAATCTCGTCAAGTGGACTAGTAATTCGCGTACGGTTTTGGATACAATCCCACTATCGCACCACCTTTCGGCTGTTAAAGAATTCTATGATTCTGATACGCACAAGGTGCATAATTTTTGTTGGTTACCGAATTCCAACGTATTTAGCCTTAAAATAAATCCGCCAGCGGAAACGTGCACAATGCGCACAATGCTTTCATGCATTGCTAGATTATGGAATGTCATGAGTTTAGTAGACCGGGTGGTATTATACGCCAAGCTTTTTGATTAAACAACTTTGACCCGCCGCTTAATAGCATTGTTCATTTGTGGCAAAATTTTAGAGAGGAAATGCGAAATTAAAATACGACTTCATATAAACGTCGATAAAAATAGCGTCGTCACTAACATTGGGTTTGCAGACGCTAGCGAGAAGGGGCGTTGTATATTTTTACGTCCAGAACAATGGTAGAAATTCGATCAGCCTCATTAGCTCTAAGTCGTGGGTCTCCCCCTTAAGGTTGTCTCTCTCGCGTGCCTAGAGCTTTACACGATATTAGTCCTGGCCAAGCTCATCACCTCAGTTACCAGTGCATGTAGTGTTAGAATGTTCACATGGATAAAATATTTACTTTTTCTGACTTAACCATCGCCTTATGTTGGGTTCATTCTTTACCCCACTGTTGGGATACGTTTGTCGCAAACCAAGTGGCCAAGATCCAAGACGAGTTAGGATCGCGGAACTTTTATTACGTATCCGATACGGAAAACCATGCAGATTGTCTATCTCTGTATAAGGACTCACTCCGATGCAAATAATGGACCATCCGCTTTGGTTCCACGGACCTTTTTGGATTAACTTGGAACCCTCACAGTGGCTCATAGCCGATTTTGACCCTTCGTCAGTGACCCAACCACCGGAATATTAGAGGCACGCTCTGGTTGCGAACGTTTCGAGTGAGGTTTCTCCAATCATTGCTTTGGCAGACCGTTTCTCATCTTTTTGGTGATCTGAGCACAGTGGGCTTCATTTATTTATTTATTTATTTAACTTCATATACACGTTAGTTGTATAGGCGGACTTAATGCCTGAGGCATTATCTACTAGTCTACCTTAGAGTAGTGCAGAGATAAAAGAGGTAGGTGTAATAAGAAGTATGTACAATACATATATACATTTACATATACATATATACACATATATAAACTCATAAATATTTAAGCGTATAAATATATACATATATAAACATTGTGTAAGTATATGTACATAAAATTAAACATATATATGTGTATGAATGTATATATATATATATATATACATATATATGTATACATTCATACACCCACACACACACACATATATATATTAAATATAATATTAAATACTGCTAACTACGAACGCTAAGTTGATTCTGCCATTTTATTGACGAGCATTTCTCGCACTTTAGACTTGAACGTAATCCGGTTTTCGGCACTCCTGATTTCGGAAGGAAGAGCGTTCCAAAGAAGAACAGATTGAACAAAGAACGATGATTAAACAAAGTTAGTACTAAAAGGGGGGCACTGGAGCAAAAGGTTATTACTAGAACGGAGAACTCTATCATGATTGGAGCTAAGATATTGAAAATGAGGAGTTAAATAAGATGGAGGATTAGGAGACATCAAGATAGAGTAAAGAGTAGTGAGTGCACGTAGACTACGGCGCTGACGAATGGGTAACCAGTTGAGTTGAGAGCGATAAGTAGACACATGATCATACTTTCGAAGATTAAAAATAAATCGAATGCAGTTATTAAGAAGACGGTCATATTTGTTCAGGAGTTCTGTATTCAGGTCAAAATAACACACATCACCATAGTCAAAAATGGGAAAAATTAAGGTCTGCACAATAATCGTCTTGGTCATGGACGGGAGAAAGTTCTTCAGGCAGTAGAGAGAACGCAAAATACCTGTCACTTTCTGACAAACATTTGACACTTGAGTTTGCCAGCTCAAGGTGGAGTCAATGTGCAATCCAAGGTCTTTCACGGAATTACTCAGTTCTAAAATAAAACCGCTAAAAATGATCGGTATGGATATCGGATACGGATGCTTCATGGGTGCATTTAAAAGATTTCTTTCCTGTCGTGGCCCTGCAAGAAATATGTATTCGGATAACGGTACGAAATACGTCGGCGCGAAACGTATTTTATTTGAATTACATGAATTTCCAACAACTAAATATTATAATTCGGAGTTTGCTCACATCCTAGCCTAGAACCGCATCGAGTGGTCTCTGTACGTTCCGAAATCGGGAGACAAATATTAAGAGTCTAAAGAGAAATTTATATCGAGTAATTGGAGATAAAATTTTGTCTTTCGAAGAATTAAGCACGGTACTCGCTCTAATTGAATGCGTCATGAATAGCCGCCCCCCTTTGTTGTACGTTTTCAATTAACCTTTCGGAGATGCTGGCTATAACTCCAGCGCATTTTTTTGAATCTAACGCCTTCGAAATATCTACGCGCCATAGACATAGACGAGGACAAAGTTAATATTTTTCCATGCCATACATTATTAGACCGGCTGGCGACGCGAGCTGTTTGTTCCCTGATGAAAGGGAGAGAATACAAACATATAAAAAAATGTGGTTGTGTGGTATGTATTCTTTCCATTTTAATGGTTATTAAAATGGAAAGCATACATAAAAATTTATTTTAATTTTAAGAATAAGGCTGCTTTCAAAAAAGAAAGTATCTACGTATAATTGTTGAAATAAGTAACGATCACATAAAGCAGTCATGCGATGGGAAAGTTTAGTAAAAATAACATCAAAAGATAACATCAAACTGGAGCGCAGAAATATGAAGTTATTTATGATATCGTTAAATAATGTTTTCATGAAAAGAATAATTTCGTATTCCATTTAGTATTACGTAGTCTTTTGACATTACGACTAAATGGATTGGAATCGTCTGGTTTTCCCTTACAGACGACTTCATACAAAAATTGTTGATAATATTTGAAAAACACATGTAATGAGGCCTCTGCCTAGCAATTATGCAGACTGTTAATTTTTATGGAAAAATTAGCATGAGTATTACGATTATTCAATCTTGTTTTTTTGAGGGAGGGGTTATTTTTATTACATTTCAATTTATATAAAAATTCACCAATCTTTTACTTTATTCTTCACCTTATAATTAAACCTAGATGTGAAGAGTAGGGCGTATACACGTACGTGTACACAATTCGTACGGTCCCTACTCACGACTCTCTAAAACAAGGTACTCAGTGACGAGCGTGCAGTAAGACGGAACGTATCTTGAGCAATGATGTCTATACTTATAAAAAATGAAATATCTGTCTATAATATCGAAATAACTGGCTAATATTAGGCTGAAGAGGTAATTTGCATGCTTTTGAGACATGAATAACATTATTTTAAATCGTTGCGGGAAATTTCATTTCAAGTTCGTACAGACTCAAAAATGGACCTCAAATTTCAATTCAAACAAGATTTTTTTCGAATTTAACGTTTTTCAGTTTGACTTAAATTCTGCGTCATATATCTTAGCAAAAATCATTAAACCCGTAGTGTTCTTATAGTACAAGATGACAAACAAGCATACAGTACATCTGACGATGAGTGGAATCTGTGGCCAATAGACACATTTATCCTCAATAAGGATCAAAATGCAGATGCGTTGTCAACCCTGAAGACTAAGGTGGAAAGCCTCATGTCCAGTAAAAAATATCTCCGATTTCCTACACTCACCATACGAAACACAACAGCGTTAAGCTGCTATTTAGCACTGGTATTCTGTGAGAGAGGCTCACAATTATTTGTCTACAGCCAGCCTTACTCCTCAAGGGTGACAACGCATCTGCATTTTGATTCATAATCGAAGATAGATGTAGATGTCTACGGGCCAAGGCAACCACTTACCATCAGGTGGACTGTGTGCTCGTGTGTCATTCTGTCCTAAAAAAAGCCTACAATTTTTTTTAAATTTGAAGTATGATATCATATTATGATAGTTATGTAGGCCTGCCGGATTTTCGACATGTGACCTAAAATGGTGAAGAACATGCTATAGACCACTCATTTATTAAACTAAAATAAGATCAGTATGACCTCGAAATTTTCTCATACCGCAACATCGAGGTAGTGATCGCTTGTGGGATTCACATGGCCAGCGGCCAATGGATCGTTGAAGAAAGTAAGCAACACATTAATTGCTTAGAGTTGTTAGCTGCTTATTTTGGCCTAAAAATATTCGCAAAACATTTGACAGAATGTCAAATATTGTTTCGCATCGATAATAGCACTAGCATATCGTATATTCTTCGGATGGGTGGCATTTGATTTCCACATCTCACAAAAAATCTCAAAAGAAATATGGCAGTAGTGTGAAGCTCGCAGGCTACACTTATACGCTTCTTACATATAGTCTGCGCTGAATAATATAGTAGACAGTCCAGAAGAGTACTCGTCCAGATATCGAGTAGTAACTTATAAAGCTATTGAGCCGAAATTAGGTTAACCTAATATAGACTTGTTCACGAGCAGGACGAATACCAAATACAAAATTACGTTTCCTAGCACAGAGACCTAGATGCCGTGGCTATAAACGCGTTTACTGTACTACTGCGTTACTATTGTGTATACTATGTTCTAGTTATTAATTTTGTACGTTCTCCCCATTCTCAATAATTTTAATAATTATTAGGAAAAATTGTCTCACATAAAGCTGAAGTTAGCCTGGTACCCTTTGGCCCACGTAGCCGTGGTATCCACTTTTTAAGAACCTATTATAATCAACGTCATAAATTTTTATATATAGAAATTCAATTTTATCATATTCTTCCAGCAATCGCCATATCCACAACAAAGTTACCCTGGCTGCAGGGTTTTTATCCGGTCGGAGTGATCAAAAAGAGGCATTCCTCCATCAGAAATTGATGAAAACTTCTTTATCGCATAACTATAAAAATGGCCTAAAATGGATTTTGTTTTGTAAATCGTACTAGGTTAATGTTTACGAAGCTTTAATTTCTATTGTGATTTTCCTTCTGAGAAGAAGTATTACGAAGAAGGGGCAAAATATGGTACCGTTAATACGTGTACTAAGTATTATGCAGTTGCACGTTGTCATGCAGGACAAGCGATTGAACAAAGCTGATTGGAGCTTTTTCCATAATTGTGTTCAGTTTTTCGCAGTAACGCTCATTCTGTTTGGTAAGAAGCTGCAATGATTCATGCTGGTGCTAAACCACCAAACAGCAACCATCACTTGTCTAGGGGAAAGTTTTCGTTAGGGCTTTGTTTAGATGCTGAACCAGGATCAAACTAACTTGCTGGGTGCTTGCAATTGTCAAACAGAAAGCACTTTTCGTCGAAGGTAACAATGCGGTTCAAAATTTTATTCGTTTTTGTGCTCAGCTTGCACGTCACAACGGGTTTTTTAAAATTAAAAATGGAGTCACTCTTAACTTCCATCTGGCCCAGGGGCAAAGATGAGGTCTATGACGAAGCAAGTTTGCCCAGGAGAAACCAAAAAAAGAGAGGAGGAGAGGAGAAAGAGAGGTATTCGGAAAAACAGACGCTGGCAGTACAATCCACTGCTTGGCTGTGCGCATTATAAAAGATTATTTATAATGCTTAGTGTGAATATTCGGAATGTCAAGTTTGGACGATAATAGGTGCATGGAGATGAAGGTATGAGCTTATAAAGCTTATAAGCATATTCTCCAATGTACAATGTGTAAAAGATTGGCGGCGAAGAACTAAACTGTAAAGCTTAGCTTTCACCAGCTTTTTTGTCGCCAATAAGCCTCTTGGCTCTGCGTTTCACTGAGTCGAGTGCGGCAAGTTGATAGTTTGCTAAGCCAACCCAAAAATACTTCGCGCTGGCGATCAGCAGGTTTATGGGGCACCCATTTGTCAAGCTTTTATACCTTTCCAATTTGACGAAAATGGAAATATATTTTTTGATGCTAACGTCGAAAGCTGTTTTTAATTCAGCCGTAGATTGAGTATAATCCGCTTCCATATTTGTATTTAATTCGTCATTGTCGACCAAAGTTTAAGACGACCACGGGGTTCATATTTCAGGTAGAAATATACAGAACACAAGCGGGCAAATCAAATACTGGTGGTGAGTTTGTTTGTAGTTATTTTTTTATAGGATAGGGCGACAAACGAGCACACAGTCCACTTGATGGTAAGTAGTTGCGGTGGCCCATAGACATCTACATCTATCCTCAATGACTACGAATCAAAATGCAGATGCTTTGTCATCCGTGAGGACTAAGATGGAATGCCTCGTTTCCAGTAAAAAGGGTCTTCATTTCTATATACTCACCATACTCACCATACGCAACACAGTAACATTAAGCTACTATTTTACGCGAGTATTCTCTGTGAGCGTGGTACTTCCCCGGTCGAGCCGACCCATTCGTGCTACAACTATAGTTCTAATACAACTGTAGCATGGTTCTACCATTTATTTTGTATATATAAAAATTTGATTACGAAGTACAGCATATGTTGGGTAGAAGATATATTGTTGCAAATGTGCTGTAACGTTATAAATAGCTTATACAGAGAGTGAACCGAATAACGCGTAGATAGAAAAGTTGAAATCCATATCAGTATACCAAACAAAACATACAGTGTTGTTGGCTACTATTGAAAAATTAAAGAAGTTAAATACTTCAACAATAGAACAAAATGATAAATTAAAACGTTATAATTTGAGAAATAATATATTATATTACAAAACAAATTTAAAACAAGTTATTTATTTACCTGTATCTTTGAGACGAGATGTTATAAATCAAGTACATATCAAAATGGGACATCAAGGGCCCCATAAAGTAATTATATATGTGTGAGATAGATTATTTTGGAACTGTTTAACAAAAGACAATAAAAAGGAATAAAGAGAATGTCATTTATGTCAGCAAAAAAAAGAAAAGTAATATAACATAATTATGTGGGTCCATGCAAATCTATAATAACAGAAAATATCGGGGATTTTATAGACATGGCAGACTTATATGGACCATTGGCATTAGGTATGTAGCGGCGCTGTCGTCGCGCCACAAGCGAAACACACCGAAACCTAAATCACGCTGTCAACATTCCGAATCATAAACAGTATATATAGAACATCTCCGAACTATCACATGGAGTGTCGGCCGCTCCTCGGGCACAACACCTTGCCCGGCGGGAGATCTCCCCTTTTCCTTTCTCGGCCACAGTGATGACCCCGACGTGATCTGAACACGCAACCAAACAACCTTCGGAAACTTCAAGCTTCATCATCGTCATAGAATACCCCACCCATTCGCTCCCGAGCAGATATCGTCTGCAGTCTTCATATCCTGCAAGCCATCTAGCTTCACAAGGTTCATCGCAGCACTGGAATAATAATGCTTCCTGTTCTTTCAAACTACTCTTTGCGCTATACAGTGTTCGGCACGGCTCTGAGCCTTACTGCTCGCCTCTGCTTCACGGCACTCTCGCAGATTACTTGCCTTCTTCTCGACTCACCGTAGACTACAAGGCAATCTCCTGGCACTTACACATTCGTCGACAACTCGACTGCACTATCGACCTCCGGTCTGAGCAGGGGGGTGATGTAGCAGCGCTGTCGTCGCGCCATAAGCGAAACACACGGAAGCCTAAATCACGCTATCAACATTCCGAATCATAAACAGTATATATAGAACATCTCCGAACTATCACATGGAGTGTCGGCCGCTCCCCGGGCACAACACCTTGCCCGGCGGGAGATCTCCCCTTTTCCTTTCTCGGCCATAGGTACTTTTGGGTATATTTCATATTTGTTGTACAAGATTCATTTAATAAATTTATCAAAGAATATCCATTAAAACAGTCAACAGCAAAGTCTGTTGTAACGACAGTAATGCATTTTGTTGAGATTATAAAACCCCAAGCAATAATGACAGATATTAGAAAGCAGTTTATTAGTAATCATTGAAAACAATCAATGAAAGAACTAAATATAAAACCTATATACACCACATTAAAAAATCCTAGGCCAAATACAACAGAGCGGGTAAATACAGAGTTAATAGAAGAATTTTATAATAATTCATTTCACAGGCTTCACGCCGAGTGAGATTCTTTATGGCAAGTCTAATGAGATGTGTTTCGACAAAATATTATTTTAATAGTAAAAATAAACATAATTTTGAACAAATTAGACAACAAGTGCAAAGAATTTAAAAGAGGCAAGTCGCATTAGAAATAAAAAAATTAATAAGTGTAATAGATTAATAAAATATCACATTGGCGATTTAGTAAAAATTTCTAGATCTAGTTGATCAGATGCAGATAACTAAGTTATAAGTAAATTTAATTTGGCGTATGAAAGGCCTTATATATTAGCTGCCGTACTAAACAAAGTATATATTATTTTAGCAAAATCAGAAACAAATGAAATTATAGGAAATTTTAATGGTATTAATTTATTAAAGTATTTTAATTAATAATTTTGTTTTATATACATACAAGAATAAATACTGTAACATAAAGTAGTCTCGAGAGTAGCTTTTTCAGGACTCTGTTGATCAATTAAATGTTTAGGCTCCTGAGCCAAATTTGGAGCAATAGAGATCGAAATAGTTCCCGGTTCGATCCCTTATAATGTGAAAGGGAACAATGCATAAACCCTTCGATCCCCATAAAAATCCGACGCAGTCGCATGTGCCCGGCAAATCCCGAGCGGTCGCATGCACCCGCACCCACCCGCAGCACTTAAAACCATTAAAAGTTATATTTACAGACTACTTTTATATGAAGAAGTTTAGCATTATAAAATCTATACAAAATTCTCTATATAAAAGTCAGGTTTTACTTCATTACAAAAAGACTGTTGTATTTTGATAACAAAAAACAAAACATACCAAGCGAATGTCGGCAGCAATTCAATATACAGGTTGTCCGGTTTCCGATGTCCGATATTTTAAGGGGTTAAAATACAATTAATTTTATCGACAAATCAGAGATCAATGATTTTTTTTCGCCATCAATAAAAAAATAGCAGCACTTTAAAAAAATTGTTGGCGAAGCATAGATGCTTGTATTAATTTAACAATATCTACCCAAGTAGAAGACTTTCAAAAAGCAAAATTGGTCTCAAATGTTAGTTAATAGTGTAGAAAATAAATCTAGATTCAAAATATTATTTTTTAATTTTTCAGTATTAGTAAAAAACATTTTTGAAAAAATAAATTAGACAACAAATTGATGTTGTTTTTCAGATTCTTAGCTTTAAAAAAAAACAACGTGTTAATCAATTTTTTTACTTGTTTTTATTATATTACAGGATATTTGCTATAAATTCACATTTAAATCTTAACTCTGAGTTAGATAGTTTAGGAGCTATGATAATTTGAATGTAACTGTTCAAAGTGCCTCTACCCCGATATTAGATAACTAAACACCCATTCCAGTGAGTAAGATAAAATTCTTCAATAATTCAAGGAATCGTAAGCAAGCATAATAGCATCCTTTGTGTGAGCAGGTAAAAAACGCTGTGCACAACAGTGCGAGCGAGACAGAATAACGGCTGTCTCCAGGTAAAAAGGGTGCAGTGTGCGCTTGTGCCGTCGAGCAGTCGTCCCTCGCTCTGCGTTGTGATAACATTCCTGGTTTTAAGTAAATCTACTTACTGTACATAATTATTGTTTGTTGTTAGACTTTGTTACGTTTTTGTTTTGTTGTTGAACTGTTACTTTTTGTTTATTACAATGAACGAGTACTCAAACAGCATATCGATGACATCCATTTCGTGTATGGATTGCGTAACGGGAGTGCAAATAGAGCTGTTGTAGAGTATGCACACAGATTTCCTAACAGACGTACGCCGAATGCTCGCACTTTCGTGAGAATTCATTTGAGACTTGCGGAAAATGGAATAAGAAGGCTCGGTAACGAACGTACTCGTGTTTTGTCGCTACAAGATGAACATCAAATATTGCAAATGATTACTCAAGACCCTAGCCTGAGCATTAGACGCATAGCTAATCGTCTCAATCTATCAAAATGGTCGGTGTGGAAAATTTTAAAAGAGAAGAGGATTACATCCTTACCATTTTCGAAGGGTGCAAGAAATACTGGAACCGGATTATGTAAGAAGAGCAATATTTTGTTCGTGGATATTGAGACAAACGCGATATGATCCAAACTTTTTAAAAAGAATTATGTGGACAGACGAAGCTACTTTCACGCGATCAGGGTATACGAACTACCGTAACGAACACCTGTGGCTTCAAGAAAATCCACATGCGATCCGCCCAATTTCTTTTCAACATAAATTTTCTGTCAACGTTTGGGCCGGAATGATTGACGACATTCTAATTGGACCAATCATTTTACCGGAGACAATGAATAGCCCAAGATTCCAAAATTTCCTGGAAACGAATTTTTTGGATGCTTTATTGGAGTTACCATTGGCCTACAGGGCCAGAATGATTCTGCAATTGGATGGTGCTCCGGCACACTTCGCGCTTCTTGTGCGGAATCATTTAAATGCACACTATTCGTCGTGGATCGGACGCGGAGGAACAATTGCTTGGCCACCGCGGTCGCCGGATTTAACACCTCTCGATTTTTTTTGGTGGGGCACACTCAAACGAAGAGTGTATGTAAATGTGCCAAATACACGAGAGGAGTTAGCAGAAAAAATAATTCAAGCAGCAAACGAATTGCGAGAAGACAAGGCAATGATCCAGCGCTCTACGCAACACGTTGCACTAAGAGGAACAGCATGTCTGCAGAGACAAGGTGGTCACTTTGAGCAGTTTTTATAATTATTTTGCCAAATTAAATGCAATTGATATAAATTATTTTGTTTTATTTCATTTGCTAGTGTATCCGCGCTTTTCAAGTAAGTATGTTTACACTGTCATAGCTCCTAAACTATCTAACTCAGAGTTAAGATTTAAATGTGCATTTATAGCAAATATCCTGTATTATAATAAAAACAAGTAAAAAAAATTGGTTAACACGATGGTTTTTTTTTAAAGCTAAGAATCTGAAAAACAACATCAATTTGTTGTCTAATTTATTTTTTCAAAAATGTTTTTCACTAATACTGAAAAATTAAAAAATAATATTTTGAATCTAGATTTATTGTCTACACTATTAACTAACATTTGAGACCAATTTTGTTTTTGAAAGTCTTCTACTTGGGTAGATATTGTTAAATTAATACAAGCATCTATGCTTCGCCAACAATTTTTTTTAAAGTGCTGCCATTTTTTTTTATTGATGGCGAAAAAATATCATTGATCCCTGATTTGTCGATAAAATTAATTGTATTTTAACCCCCTTAAAGTATCGGACATCGGAAACCGGACACATTGTATATTACTCGAAATTATTTACGTAAAAAAGATAAATTATATTCACACAAAAACTTTTATTACACTTTTTGTAATAAAATACTATACTCAAACAATAATAAAACACTAGAAAAATCCAAAAATCATTATAATAACATTCACGCGAAAATGGCGTACGGAATTAACGTAGATTATAAATAATTATTCATAAGATAACTTGTCTTTTTATTTTATTTATTTAATATTCTTTATTGCACACCATATAAAAATTACTAATTATATATACAAAAAATTATGCAATGGGCGGTCTTATTGCTGACAGCAATTTCTTCCAGACAACCAGTGAATGGACAGGATTACACAAAGATGACAAGGGTAGGGCACATTGGTGTGATAAAAAATACATACTCCATATATATATATATATATATATATATATATATATATATATATATATATATATATATATATTTATATGAAACAACACATATATACATACAAAAAATAAATATATATTTAATTATTTAACTAAATTCAATCAATATCCTACATATATGTTACATATAGCTTAGGGTTCGTGATAATAAAAACTGCCGATTGAATTACATAAATTAACACTTTAATTCACTTTACACCAATTAAAACTTAAAAGACACTAATAATTAATCACACCGATTCACTTTATTTCACTCCGAAGCTTTGCTTGTCTCACCAAATTCAATACTGCCCCGATCGCGGCATGCAGTGACTTAAATGCACCTTTTACAACGAAACATCCAGAATATTCCAATAGATACGGGCACCGACCGACCAGACGCAGAAATTCGAGCGTGGGGCTTCTAGAAAACTTAATTATTCTGTTCGATACTACATGGCGCTGTTGGTCGAAGGTTCAAGATTGACATTTTCTAGGAAGCCCTCTTCGCTCTGGTCCCCGACACCAGATGGCGCTAGTGCCAGGTACCTGACATCAACCTAGGCGTGCAACACTATTTTTTTTAAAAAACCGGTAGGGATGGAGCGCGTTCAACTGCCAATGGGAGTTCATTCCATAAACGAACGGCCTGTACAGTAAAAGATTTGTTCATAAATTTACTAGTGTGTAGTAGCATATTCAATTTCAAGCTCTCTGCTGATTTCAAGTTACGTGAATGGGAATCAGGAAAAAACACAAAAGATTTTTGATGTAACAGGGGTAAGAAGGATTAAAGAGAATACTATAGAGAAGATGAAGTACGTGAGCATTCCGATGAAGTCGTATCGACAACCACTTGAGCTTAGTACGAAAAAGAGAGACATGTTCATTTTTGCGTATTCCAAATATAATCTTTATACAGAAATTCTGAATTCGCTCAAGTTTATCAAGCTGAGCTTCAGTGAGATCAAGATAGCTGACATCCGCATAGTCAAATATAAGGAAAATAAGGGACTTGACAAGCGTAGTTTTGGTGTATGTTGGTAGAAAGTTACGTAATCTACGCAAGGCACCTAACTTTACGGTGAATCTCTATGATTTGATGGTCCCATGACAGTTTTTTATCTATGTGAATCCCCAAGTCCTTCACTGAATCTCTGTAAGGGATAATAGTTTTATCAAATACTATTTGGGGTAGGTGATCAAGGCAGGACTTATTCAGGATTTGCGCGCTACCGATGATAATGGTTTGTGATTTTGCTTTTTATTGCACTAAAGGGTAGAAAATATCATATTGATTCTATAATGTTAAACTTTTTCATAGAAAAAAGTCACTAAATATAAGGTTTAATGGTTCACAGTCTGTGGGTATGCGCGGTTGAATTCGACCGCTTAAATTTTGATGGAATAGCGCCGCGGTCGAATTCGACCGCTTGGGGGATGAGGGGTCAAATATATTATTAAAGCTGAGTTGCCGACCTTGTCAAATACTTAAAAATAATAGAGGTTTACGAAAACCTATTTCTATAAAAGCTTATTTTAACAGATAAGGACTTGGTTAAAACAATAATATAAATAGTAATAAGCACTTTAAAAAACCTAGTTAGATTTACTCATAACGGAGTTATTGGTGCAAACGGTCTTCGAGGAAGACAAAAACAAATGTCAAAAATAATTTATAGGGATATGAGGTCAGAAATTAAAGTTTTCATATTTGATAAAGAAATAGATGCGGTTCGCGATACTGCGAGCAATATAACATGCTGCATTTCAGAAAGTTTATTTTTAAAAATTAATGGTAGAAACAGTAAAATATCAGTAATGCCATTAGTTTATAATTTAAGATGAAAAATAAAGACTACTTCATACCTTTTAAATACAATAATAATTCTGTATATATAACAATATAACAACCGCGTTCAACAAAGTAACGATGATCTTTTGATAGATATAAAGATAGGATCAAAATTGGAGGTCTCTGAATAAGCTAAGCTAAGTGTCATGCAAACCACAAAGATTGGGCAATAATATTGACTAAAATAGAAGAATCCATGCTAATCCATGCTAATATTATAAATGCGAAAGTGTGTTTGTTTGTTTGTTTTTCCTTCTTTCACGTCGCAACAGAGCGTCGGCATGGCATGATTTTTTGGGGTTTGTATGATTGTATGGGGATAGTTCGGTGGCTGTAGAGTGACGTAGGCTAATTTTTTCAGCGGAAAAACATATCATTCCCGTGGGAAGATCGAATATGTTGCAAAAATTAATTTAACTAAGTGGCGCCACCGTGATTCTACAAGACGGACGACAGTACGATGGACGAACACAGAAGGTCAGAATATCTGGATTATTATGGCCTTTTACCAAAATTAAGATAAAAATGTATGGATCTGTATTTTTCCACGCAGGACCGGGAAGAGAGCGATAAAAAACATAAAATTCACCAGCTGATTTTCTTCAAACGTTTTGGTGCATTGTAATTCACAGAATAGGCGATAACCTCGCAGACGATATAAAGTAATCCGTTGATACTCTGCCTACCCCGCAAGGGTTACAGGCGTGATTATAAGTATGGATCAGAAATACTATCACCACCTGTCACGCTTTCACCCTTAACTATTACTTAACTGTGGTAGAAACAGTTCTTAGTAAGCCTTATTAATAAGCCTTAGTAATGTTTATTGAACGGAAATGAATACAGTTCTTATACTCGTATGTGGTTATGAATGAATCGGTATTACAATAAGAAAAATTGTGCAAAATTATAAGAAAAATATTTTTTGAGAGTTCTTATTAAGTAACGTATACATAGTTTAAATTGATTCCGCTAGATGTCGTTACTAGGTTTTTATAACGCGATAACGAAATGTTTCCTGACGTACTTAACTCCCGCCGTTGAGCCGCGTGTCAACTTATAGTGCATACGGTACCTATACGCTTAAACTGTTTCTATTTCGTAGCTTATTCGACTACCTGCTTTCGATTTCGGTTGTGTTATGTTTGTTATATGCTTTGTGATTTGGGTAAGGTTGAATGGATTTATATTCGCTTTCATTTTCGGATTTGTGTATTTTCTTGGATCGGTTTTGTTGATTTGGTTTGTATTCCTTTATACATATTTAGACTCTGGCTTTGATTTTGGATTTTGTTTATTTAGAATCGTGAATTGGGTTTAGTGGTTTTAGGTTGTTTAACAATATTTCAAAGGAATATTAATAGTATAGATAGTGTATATGGTACCTATACACTTACTTATTTTTTCATTGGTTATATTTATATTTACTACTGCTTTCGATTTCGGATTTCTGCGATTTGTTTTGTGATTTGGTTTAAGTTGATTTGATTTTTTTTGGCTATCGTTTTCGGATTCGTGTTGTGTCTTGAATTGGTTTTGATGTTTTGATTTTAAAAAATATTTAAAAGGAATATTTATTCCTTTTAGATATTTTGGATTTGTTTTAAAAAAATATTTAAAAAGGAAATTTAATTCCTTTTTAGGTATTTTAACGTATTTTATAAATAGTTTTTTATTACTTCATAATGTCTCGCAAACGTAAGTCCAGCCTTTCAAGAGTATCTTTTCAAAGACAAGCGAAAAGATTAGCTCGATCGCTAGAATCTTTAGAAGATGCTGAACTGAGAAGGCAAGAACAAGCAGAGCGTCAGACTGCTTTTAGATCGTCTGAGACACCTTCTCAACGTCAGCAAAGGCATCTTGAACAGACAAAGCGTCAGGCTGCTTTAAGAGCTTCCAACACACCTTCTCAAAGTCAGGAAATGCGTCTTGAACAGGCAGAGCGTCAAGCTAGTTTAAGAGCTTCTGAAACACCTTCTCAAAGTCAGCGAAGGCGTATTGAACAGGCAGAGCGTCAAGCTACTTTAAGAGCTACTGAAACACCATCTCAAAGTCAACAAAGGCGTCTTGAACAGGCAGAGCGTCACGTTACTTTAAGAGCTACTGAAACACCTAATCAAAGTCAGCAAAGGCGTCTTGAACAGGCAGAGCGTCAATATACTTTAAGAGCTACTGAAGCACCTGCTCAAAGTCAGCAAAGGCTATTCGAACAAGCGGAACGTTAGGCCACCTTAAGAGCCGCAAAAACACCTGATGAAACTCAACATAAACTCATTGAGCAAGCTGAACGTCAATCGACTATAAGGGCATCTGAAACACCAGAAAAGACACAGGCGCGAAGAGATGCAAATGCACAGCTCCAAGCTGAACGTCAACAAAATTCTCAAAGAAACAATTGATCGATTTTTAATGACACAGCATTCAATTACGATCCGTTTATTGATTATAAAAATCACAGGTTAGTTGTTATCGGACTGATGGACAAGGCGTGTCGATTTTGCAGCGCTTTAAAATGGAAAGATGAGACTGCAGGCACGTGCTGTTCCAATGGCAAAGTGTCTCTTCCGTTACTTGAGGAATCAGAAGAATCTTTGAAAAACTCTCTTTTTACATGATGATAATGAGTCACGGCGCTTCTTAAACAGGATCCGGAAATATAACTCATGCTTTCAAATGACGTCCTTCGGAGTTGACCGGGAAATAATAAAGCCGGAATTTTCGCCTAAATTTAGGGTGCAAGGGCAAATTTATCATAGAATAGGTTCACTTTTTTCCAGCTGAAAACGAACAGCGTAAATTTTTACAAGTATATTTCATGGGTGACGAAAAAGTTGAGGTAGATCGTCAATGCCAATTTATCCAGAGAGTTGAGAGAGACACAGTGTTCAAAATTCAAAGATTTTTGCATGAACGTAACATTTTAATCAAAACATTTAAAACTGCTTTAGAAAACCTACCTGAACAGGATTATAAAGTCGTCATTCACGCAGAGCGGACCCCTCGAGGATAGCATGAAAGGCGCTACAATGCACCTTAGATAAACGAAATAGCAGCCGTAATTAGTGGTGATCAATTTTCTTCACGAGACATTGTCTTGCGAGCACGTGATGATACGTTGCAACGGGTAGCCGATACACACAAGTTTTATGACGCTCTGCAATACCCATTGATTTATTGCAAAGGACAAGAGGGTTATCATTTTGAAATTCCACTTATTAAACCGGTCACAAAGGAGCCTACTCCAAACAAAAAAGTATCATGTATGGATATTTATGCATATCATATGATGTTGCGAGAAAATGAACCTCTTAGCCCGGTGTAGACAATTATTTCATCAATTTTTGGTAGATAGAAATGTATGTGTAGGTAGAAAGTGAACGTCTCCCTTATATACCTTTAAATCAAAAAAACCTGCGCGTTGAGAATTATATACATTTACAAGATGCAGTTTCTAGCGACGCCAATGTTAACCCCAGAGATTTAGGTAAATGGTAATTCTGCCCTCATCATTTGTTAACAGTCCCCGCTACCTACATGAGTACACACAAGACGCATTCGCCTATGTACGAACTTACGGAAGACCTGATCTTTTTGTTACTTTTACTTGCAATCCCACATGGAAAGAAATAACCGAGGAGCCAATACCGGGCTAAAAAGTACTGACAGACACGATTTAGTTGCTAGAGTATTTAGATTAAAAGTAAAAAATTAATGTATGAAATTAACAAAGGGAAAATTTTCGGAGAGGTGCAGTGCTTCACGTATTCAAGTGAATGGCAAAAAAGAGGATTAACGCATGCCCACATTCTAATATGGCTTATAGAGAATTTGCGGCCAAGCCCAAAAGACGACATAATAAGCGCCGAAATTCCGGATACTGAGCAAGATAAATAATTGTATGATACCATCGTCCGAAATATGATTCACGGTCCATGTGGAGCTCGAAATTCAATATCGCCATGTATGAAAGAAGTAAAATGTACAAAGAAATTCCCTAAACAGCTATTAAAAGAAACAGTGCACAATGACAATGGCTACCCTTTATACAGACGCAGAGCTCCCGAAGATGGTGGAAGGAAAGTTACAAACAAATATCACTCTGGAGCGTTTGAAACCTTAGATAACAGCTGGATTGTCCGTATTCGCCCATACTATGTAAAATGTTTAATGCCCACATTAATGTAGAAGCATGTATCTCTGTCCGCGCAATCAAGTATATTTGTAAGTACATAAATAAAGGAAGCGACCAAGCAATATTTAATCTCAGGAGTGAAGGTGAGGCGAATTCCGTTAATGAAGTACTGACCTTTCAAACAGGGAGTTATGTCAGCAGTAACGAGGCAGGGTGGCGTCTCCGTGGCTTCCCTTTACACGAAAGGCACCCAACAGTTACTCACCTTGCTTTGCACTTACTAAATGGAGAGCGTGTATATTTCAACGAAAGAAATTTCCAAGAAAGAATTGCATCACCGCCAAAAACTACACTAACAGCCTTCTTTCAACTTTGTCAAACCGACCCCTTTGCAAAAACGTTGTTATATTCTGAAGTCTCCCGCTATTATACTTGGAACACATCTAGGAAGGAGTGGAAACGCCGTATTCAAGGCGCGCCTGTTGCAAATTGGCCCGATGTAAAGTCATCAGATGCCCTTGGTCGTGTGTATACCGTCCATGTAACTAATTTTGAATGTTTCTGTTTACGATTGCTGCTGCACCATGTTCGGGGTCCTACAGGATATAAAGACCTTAAAACTGTCAACGGTCAGGAATGCGCAACTTATAGAGAAACATGTGAAGCTCTGCATCTTTTAGAAAACGATAATCACTGGGATGAAACCATGGAGGAAGCTGTGCAGTGCCAGTCACCAGCCAAAATAGGGCTCTTTATGCAACTCTCATATCATCTTGCGGGCTAACTAATGCACATGAATTGTGGGACAAATATAAAGAGTACATGGCGGACGATATTTTGCGAAGGTTACAGCAGACGCACGGGAACATGACGTACAATGAACACATTTATAATTGAAGCACTTGGAAAAATTTAAGATAAAGTAATGGCAATGGTAGGCAAAAAATTAGGCGACTTTGGAATGATAAGCTCTCAGCGAAAAAATCAAAAATGAACTAAGTTATGAAATTATACGTGTAAAAAACTGCGATATACCAGCTTTGCAGCAGCAAGTAGCCGAATTTGTACCCCGCTTGCTTACCGAACAAAAAACGAGTTTTTGACAAAGTATTAGGACAAATTGAATCTGAAAATGGTGCACTTTTCTTTGTAGATGCCCCTGGAGGAACTGTGAAGACATTTTTGTTAAATTTAGTATTAGCACAAGTAAGGTAAGATAAAAACATTTCTGTGGCCGTAGCTTCCTCCGGTATAGCCGCCACACTGCTAAACGGAGGCCGCACTGCACATTCTGTTTTAAAACTCCCTCTAAATCTAGCCCAGGAAGAATCGCCGATCTGCAACTTTAGCAAAAATAGTGCACGAGGTATAATGCTACGACAATGCGAACTTTTAGTGTGGGATGAAAGTACAATGTCGCATAAAAAAGCTGTAGAAGCATATCAAACGCTCCAGGATTTGTGCAGCAATACCGATGTAATGGGAGGAATGGTGGTTTTACTGGCTGGTAACTTTCGCCAAACTTTACCTGTCATTGAAAAGGGCACACCTGCAGATGAAATTAATGCATGCCTCAAGTTGTCTATTTTATGGAACAAGGTGTCAAAATTCAGTTTAACTACGAATATGAGAGTGCATTTGTATAATGATATCAATGCTGGAAACTATGCTGACACACTGTTAAAAATTGGCGATGAGCGGTTGGAAACGGATGCTGAGGGCTGCGTTAAATTGACGAGAGATTTTTGTAATCTAGTAAAGAGTCATTCCGAATTAATAGCAAGCGTTTATTCAGAATTAACGAATAACATGCATGAAGACAAATGGTTATGTGAAAGGGCCATTTTTCACCAAAAAATGAGAGCGTTAACAAAATAAATTCAGATATATTAAGCGAAGTAGCAGGAGAAATAACAGAATATTTGTCAGTTGACACAGTTATGGACACAGAACAGAGCACTTCATATCCTGTAGAGTTTCTATGTTCTCTAGAGTTGTCAGGTGTGCCCTCACATAAGCTTCAATTAAAATTTGGCGTCCCAGTCATGCTAATGCGAAATTTAGATGCTCCTCGGTTATGTAACGGGACAAGGTTGCGTGTGACACTTCTTGGACGGAACGTAATCGGTGCTACAATTTTGACAGGCGTAGGAAAAGGCGAAAATGTTATTATACCACGGATCCCTATAATTCCCACAGATCTTCCTTTTCAATTAAAAAGGTTGCAGTTCCCTATTAAGCTCAGTTTTGCAATGAAAATTAATAAAGCGCAAGGGCAAACGTTACAGGTAGCGGGGGTCAACTTAGAAAAATCGTGATTCTCTCATGGTCAGCTGTATGTTGCATGTTCGCGTGTTTCAAATGCCCAGAATCTCCACATTCTTTCCCCGAATGGAAAAACATATAACATTGTGTATAGTAGAGTCTTAAAATAGTGTTCAGTTATTTTTTTTTCCAAAATTCCCATAATCAATTAATCAGAATTTCCACAGATCTTCCCTTTCAATTCAAAATTTCCTATTTAGCTCAGTTTCTTTTCAATTCCAAATGTTGCACCTCTGACGGACCTATTAAGCACAGTTTCCTTTCAACTCAAAAAGGCTGCATCTCTGACGGATCTTTTATTTGGCTCAATTTCCTTTCAATTCAGAAAACTGCATCTCTGACGAATCAATTTAGCTCAGTTTCTTTTCAAAAGTCTGCATCCCTGACAGATATTTATGCTCAGTTTCTTTTAATTAAAAAAAATATCTCATTTCCATCTGGAATAAACAGGCAATTTTCATCCTTTCCTATACGCTGCGTTTCAAAATTTTTATATATGCTGACGATTCAATTTTGCTCAGTTTCCTTTAAATGGCTGCATCTTTGACAAATCTATAAAACTCAGTTTTCTTTCAATTCAAATAGCAACGGATAGTTCATTTCCCAGTGACCATGCGGGCGAAGCCGCGGGTAACAGCTAGTTGTATAATAATTCTAATATTGTAGAAGTGGTAGAGGCAAGCGACAGTTTTGCTGTAGCAGGTATTGGCCAGCTCAAACGGGGGTGGTACGACGATTTCACAGAATACTGGCGTGAATTGGAAGCTCTGCTTCCGCGTTTCGTCTTGTGAGTGTAAACTAAGCCAGGAGGGGTGCTGGTTTACCCCTGGAGAATCCCTCGCTGAGTATCCACGACCAAGTTAATCCACTCCTGGGTACTTAGGCTGCCCCGCGTATTCTTTGGGGGGGGGGGGAGGAATTCCATTCAAGAATACAACTGCTCGGGGCAAACGGAGTAACAAGACCAAGGCGACCCCTGCCACGCTATGCGTTGATTTCTGCAATATCAGGGGACTTCCTCTAACCTAAACGCCGTCCACTACCATCTCGAGACGGCGAGGCCAGCTCTGCGCTTTTTGACCGAGACGCAGGTGTCCTCTCCGGCTAATGTCTCGTATCTCTCCTACCCGGGTACAAACTGGAACACTCCTTTTTGCCTCGGGCTGGAGTTTGCGTTCACGTCAGAGAGGACATCTGTTAGACAGAGACGATCATCCGCGCGTCTACGGGTGCCTCTATAGGTCCCATAGCGGTAATTCCGAAACAAACCGACTCTTGGAGCACGTCCGAATGGCTGCAGATTCGTTGCTTCAGCAGATACCCTCCGCAGAGATCGTAATCCTCGGTGACTTTAACGCCCTTTACGAAGAATGGCATGGCTTACGTTTAAACAATCATGCGGGGATATCTGTTCATGATTTTTCCTTGGCATAAGGTCTGACACAACTGGTTACTTTGCCTACGCGGATTCCAGATGTGGAAGATCATGCACCTTCCCTGTTGGACCTTCTGCTGACCTCTCACCCGGACGGATATCAGATTTCCGTCGACGTCCCTTTAGGCTCCTCGGACCATTATCTTGTCCGGGGTGTGGTGCCAGTCACGCTGAAATCACAGTTGCATTCTGCAGGCTTCCGCCATGTTTGGCTTTATATGTCAGCGGATTGGGATAGGATGCGGTCTTTCTTTTCATCCTACCCTTGGGGGCGGGTTTGCTTTTCGCCGGATGATCCCAACGTTGTTGCGAATTCTGTCACTTACGTGTTACGTCAGGGTATGGAACTTTTTATTCCTTCCTCTGTGGTGCCCATCGGAGGCGAATCTCAGCCATGGTGCAGGAGTGCTACCAAGCCTGGGCTGTTGCATCAACGTGCCGGGATGTAAACACCAGCGCTCTAAAAAAGAAGTATAATTCATCCTCCAGGTCCTTCAAAAGAGTCATTGCCAAGGCGAAGTCAGAGCACATCGGCAGAATTGGCGAGAAATCAGTTCGCCTTCCTTCTGGAACCCGTGCATTCTTGTCTCTCGCCAAGGCTGTCCAAGGGAATTTCTGTCAGCCATATCTTCCATCTCTGCACATGGAGAACGACTCACTGGCCCATACCGCAAAGGAGAAAGCCGATCTGATCGGCTCTTTCTTTGCGTCCAACTCGACTCACGAATCAATTTGATCCGGAAAATAAATCATCGGTATGGTTCGACTCAGAAGGACAGTTACCTAAAAAACTGCAAAGACCTCGCAACGTCGGCTAAAAAATGGTCGCTAGTTTTTTTTCGCGGAGCAGACATTTCGCATGTTTAATGGAACACTGACCCATTAGTAGATATGTTATAATTGAGTTACGTACAGATACAGACTTCTTTTAGCGTCATCTACCGTCTGCCGTTTGAATTACCTTAAGGTTCCGCATTGTTGCCGCTCGGTAGATATATAGGTCTATTTCACGTAAATTTTCGACGTAAATGCTGAAAAATTTTAGGTTAGTCAACTCTGAATCGTATACTTCAGTTGCATTTCCCAATGCTTTTCAAGCTATGCGGGAGAGAAGATCAAAAACCGGGCTTCGAGGAATCATACTGCATCACGATAACGCCTCTTCACATACCTCCCTTAGAATAAAAGAATTTATTGAGGACTCTGGTATTGAAACTCTAAGTCACCCACCCTTTAGCCCTGACTTGTCCTTGTAATTTCTTTTTTGTTCCCAAGAGTAAAAAAAAGGCAAAGTTTTTTTTCAAGCGCCGAAGAAGCCGTGGCTGCCTACGAAGAAGTGATTTCCGACCTGTCAGATGAAGACTGGCAAAAATATTTTCAGAGTTGGGTTAGACGATCGGAGCTTTGTACATAATATGATGGGGAATATTTCAAAAAGATGTAAAATAAATATCAATAGTATCAAGAATTTTTTGTATATCTAAAAACTTATTGAGTGTCCTACGTTTATGTTCATAATAAGTCTTAATAATACAGTAACTTTTATTAGGAAGGATTAATATGCTTAATAATAACGCTTGTAAACCACTTTTCAATTTTCTTTACTTAACTTTTTTTGTCAAAATACATGGCTATGTATAAGGAAATAATAGTCTTTGTATAAGGAATAGACATAATATGGTATCACGTACGTTTTTAAGATGAAGTATAGATAAATTATTTTGTAGAACATTGTATTAACGTATTACTAACCATTACGCCGGCGAACGCGGATAAAGCGGTTCCGGAGCGCTTTTTCTTGCAACTTGGTTAGTAAAAATCACAATTTAAAACTCTGAGAGGTGTAGCCTGATGTAAAACTATTTCTAATGAATTTGGCTACCATAGATTGGCATGTTTAAGCAATAAAAAATAACTCTTCCACTTTATTATAATATGTCGAAGAAAAAGTTCTTCGAATTATGTTTGAATAAAATTCGGAAAAACTCTCATTGATTGTTTGTAACTGGCTATTTTCAACATCAATACATATGTGACATTACGAAAAAACCGCCGTTTTTCAATTGTTTTTCTGTCCGTCAAATGAGTGAATCTAACGAAGACATTCGATACATTCTAAAGTTTTATTATAAAAAAGAAACAAATGTGACTAAAGCCGAAAATGTTGTAATGTTTATGGATCTAATGTAGTGTCGGTAAGAGTAGCAGAAAGTTGGTTGAAGAGTTTAGTTTAGTTAGTTGGTTTCGTCCGCCAATTTTCAATTTTGTCAAAGATCCAGCTCGTTCTGTTCCTGGCTCGGTCTGGCCCTCATATGGATAAATTCAATGCCATTTTTGAAAAAATGGAGCAAGATCGGCATATTAGTAGTTACGACATAGGCAAAGAATTGACGATTGACCACAAAACCTATTTGAAAAAATTCTGGCTATACAAAAAGCTCAATATTTGGGTACAACCCGAGCTCATTGTAAGAATCAAAATGAATTGTGTACTCATTTGCAATTCTCTATTAAAACGCAATGATGCCGAACCATTTATAATAAGATCACTGGTGATAAAAATTGGATCACCTACGACGAGAACAACCTAACCTAAGAAAAGGTTCGTCAAACTCCATAGACTATAGCAAAACCCAGATTAGCACGCAATAAGGTGATGCTGTGTGTAGGAATTAGAAAGGGTATCGATTTTTATGAGCTTTTATCGCCGGGCAAAACCATCGATTTGTTTCAAGCAAAATATTGAGAAAAAACGACCGGAACTGATAAACAGAAATAAAGAGTGGTCTTTCGTCATGATAACCAACCAGCCAGACCTTCTTTAGCCACTCAACAAAAAATTGAGGGATCTTGGTTGGGAAGTGCCCACCCACCATATGCTACTGAACGGGTACTCTCAGATTTTCAGATGTTTCGGTCTCTTCAGAATTATAGGTAGAAGAATAGTAGGTAGTGTTAGGTTAACATCAAGAGAGGATTGTCAAAGCTATTTGACCCATTTTTATGATCAAAAATCTCAAGAATTCTACAGTAACGGGATTATGTTACTACCCACAAGACAACTATTTATCGAACCAAATGGCACACATATTATATTTTAATTAAAAGTAATTAAACTTGGAAAAAATAGATAGGTTGGCGTTTAACGCTAGCCTTAGACAAATTGAAAATATCAACAGGAACGCTATGATAATTACTTTTATAAATTATATTTACTATGATTAAAACTACTTTTACAGATTTTATCGCGTTTATTTTTGTTTTTATTACTTTTATTTTTAATTCCCGACGTTTCGGGCGCTTTCCAGCACCCATGGTCACGGGGGACTGAGATGACTGACGTCCCGATGTCATTGTTAAACCCGGAGTACCTTCAGCTTTTTTAATTATTGTTTATGGTCCGATATATGCAAAATTAACTATATCCTGAGGTCCTGGAGTGTTATTCTTGGGTTTATTTTTAATTTTATTGATTATAGGATCCCAAGCAGGTGGTAGTACCCAGCCTCCTTCTCTATTGAAATTAGGATGTTTTTTTAATTTCAATAGCCTCACGTATCATCCTTGGTAGGAATCGGTGTTCTTTCGTATATTTACTAGTATAAATCCTACCAGTAACTTTAGTAATGTACTCGTAGACGGCTAAAATACGCTTATTCAGGCTTCTTAACTCCCAGACTCTGACAGCGCGCGACATGTTATACTCCCGTTCGCTCGGGACCTTAATGGCGGGAAAATTTGTAAGTTAGAAAATTTTTTGCTATATTGCAAATTTTGCTATATTTTCACTTTGAGACAATATTTATGGATAAAACTTACAGGATTTCTTGTTGAATGTATAAACTATCAAATAAAATTATTTTTGGTTGCTAGAAATTATATATAAATTTATAATTTTATACATAAATTACCCTGTATAGCATAGTAGTAGCATAAACTTCAATTTTAGTGACAAAATTACTACTAATTTGAATTCTACACTTTTGTTTTTGGAGAAATTTATATGAAAATGTTTGGAAATATGTATATTTTTATGTTTTATATGTTTCCATTCGTTACTCATACCAAAATATTAAAATATTAAAAAAAAAACAATAATAATATTTTATTTGTGTGACATTTAGAACAATATTTCAAAAATAATTATGTGTGAATTTGAAATAAATACAACGTCAAGTTATTTGAAATATGTAAGAAAACTATTTTTACTTACATTTTACACTAAAAATAAATGAGAATTTGAAAAATAACACATTTATGACCCAACCGCCAAAATGGGTCTTCCAGATTTTGAAGTACTTTTGGCAATTTACTCTTCACTTTTTTATACCACAAATTATATATCTACGTGTTCACTATATTACAAGGAATATAAAAAAAGTATAATACTTTCGTTTTTAGTCCAGACACAAATATAAAATTCTATAAAAAAGACGGAGCACCTTCATCAAAACGACATGTGGAACGCCGAAAGTTCAGACTGATTTCTTTTTTTTTTTTTTTATAAGAAACATTGCCAGGTTATGGTTTAAAATAAAAGAGCATATTTTTGTCTTTGATACTATTATCTATTGCATATTGTCATTGGTTTTGTTTTAAAGGAAAAAATAGTTTTTTCATAAGGCAGTACTTCTGATCCGACCTGATCTAATTCGACCCGTACCAGAGCCGACGTAAGGTAGGTATTGTATGATCTGATTAGATCGGTAGCCGAGTCAATGGGTCGGGAATCAGGGCACGACTGCGCCTACGCTTTGTGTGAGGCAATATTTCCTTTAATTTTTATAGTATTAGAAACAATTAGTGGTGTCGGTCCAATGATCACAACCCATACTTATTTATATTCTGTTTTGAGAAAGCGGTTTGCGAAGAGTAGTTTGATTGTTACTTAATATCTAAAACTAACTAGCTCCAGCTCCATATTTCCCTGTATTTTTTGCAGACGAACAATTAAAAAAATGATCATAATTAATTTTCTCAACTCCCTGTGAAAGTCTTTTAAAGCAGTGTCATTCCAATTATAATTTATCACAAAATTAATGTTTGGCTTATAAAAAAATAGTGTAAGATTTTCAAATTCGTTTAAAATTATTCAGTTCGTAAATATAAATTGTTTAAATCCTTACTAAAAGAATAACTAAATGGCTTACTTTTATCGGAGAATTAATTAAAATTACTATGTAAATATAATTAGAAACTTAATTTATCATCAGAAAAGCTTTAACGTTTTCACTTTTAAACATAAATTTCAAGATAAATTTAATATGTGAAATGAATAACAACTTTCATGCCGAAAATAGTTGTGTCGTGACTATTAATCATCCATTACGGTTTTACACAGTGCGGGAACTATGTATAAAATAATTCAGTAATTGCTCTAATGTAAGTTGTAACTTTTAAAAGTTTATAAAGATATTTATGAAAGTTATATTATTTATCTAGATATAAATGAAATTGAAGTGTCTATCCGTTATAGCAAAATATGTAACTGGGTTTTATTGAGCTGAGATAAACTGATTTGCATGCTATTAAAATATGAATAACAATTTTGTCTGTCTATCTGTCCATATGTCCATCTGTCTGTCTATCCGGGGATATCTTCGGAATGGCTAAACTGATTACAATAAAACTTCATGAACATGTAGAGAGCAATGTTAGGGGTAATCTAGACTATATTTTATCCAAAAAAACTCGTAGATATTTTTGAGTAATCGAGAATTTGATAAAATAAATTAACGATCGCTAGTAGGCAATTTAAGTCTTCTAATTACGAGATATTTCGATAGAATTGTACATAAGCATGCGTGCTGTAACACATAATATAGTAACAAGTGACTCTGGAGTTTGTCTTTTATCGTACGTATGCTTAAATAAATAAAGATATTCCATATCTCGTGATCATCTCGTATCTCTTATCTTACATTTTAGATTTTCTTCATACTATCCTTTCATTTCATATTATCCTTTGAACTCGCCGCCCAAAATAAAATATAACGAAATTAATATCAAATATAACATCTGAAACTAGGCCCCTTATATAGCAAAAACACTGCCTTTGTTATTTTGTTATAATAGCATTTAGGTTCAATTGTTCCTCATATCCGTAATAACTTAAAAGTAGTACGCAACGGTTTTGATATAATGGAACATGTTAGTTGATAACATTTTCCTTTCATGCCTGCAGACTTGTGAAGGTTAAGCCAATGTTATGTTATTTTGGTTTTTAAATTCGATAAAAAAATTGAGGTCTTCATTAATACATAAAAATTTATTTCATATATAAACAAATAGCAGGGTAAAAGATAATACTCGGTAATGTATGGTGTTAATGACAAGAGATAATACTCTTGCTGTGTCTTTAATTATACTACTTAATTATTCTAAATTAACACTAATATAAATATTGACGCGGCGACTACACTACATTACAGCCCCCGTCGACAAAATAATAAAAAAGTCTGCAATCTATATTTTTTATCAATCTATATCTATAATCATTATCATTTATTAAAATATCCTTTTTATATTAGAGTTGTAATTAAACGCGTTATAATTCGTAAATAATAGATTTATTCAATGTGTAGTGTTCGCGTAAATTTAAGAAATCATTATATAATACTCTTTAATTTCCATGTTCTCATCGAACCATTATTTATTTTCCACTTTGTCCATACCTAATATTTCAGCTATTCCTTACATATTTGTGCTATTTCAGTTACGTACGCGGCTTGCGTACATATATACATGATCATAGATCAATATTCATAGCATTTCAGCTCATATAATTTAATACATAATTGTACGAAAACTTTAACGTATACGATTCACGATCATACATGATCAAGATAATGGACTATATTGATTAAAACTACTTTTACGGATTTTATCGAGCTTTATTTATTTTATTTTTAATACCCCACGTTTCGGGTGCTTTCCAGAACCCATGGTCACGGGCGACTGAGGTGACTGAGGTCCCGATGTCAAAGTTAACCCGGAGTACCTTCAGCTTTTTAATTATTGTCTTTGGTCCGATCTACGCAGAATGAACTAACTGTGTTTTGAAGTCTTGCAGTGGTATGCTTGGGTATAGTTTTAATTCAAGTGGTAGTACCCAATCTCCTTTTCTATTGAAATCAGGATGTTTTTTAACTTCAATAGCCTCACTTATCATTCTTGGTAGGAATCCATGTTCTTTCGCGAGGATTTGTGGTCTATCAAATCTGATGTAATGGTTGCGGCCATCTAGGATACGATCGCAAACTGCAAACTTCCTGGAACGTTGATGCTTCGCGTCAGCTATGTGTTCTTTTACGCGGGTTATAATTGATCTCTTTGTTTGCCCTATATATGAGAGACCACAATCACAATCAAGCTTGTGCACTCCTGCATCTTGTATAGGAATATGACACTTGACGGATGGTAAGAACTGACTAATCTTCTTCGGCGGCTTGTAGAATGTTCTAATAGAAGCTCGCTTTAAGATGTAGCCAATCTTGTCTGTGACACCTCTGACATATAGTGGTACCACACACTCAACTGTGGCCGGCTTCACTTGGTCACTGTGACGTAGGCGCGGGACACGGAAGCTTGTTATCGTGCAGAACCTGCTTGGCATGCTGAAGCTTGGCGGCCAGGTGTTTGCTGTCACAGATCCCTCGTGCTTTCTGTAACAAAGATTTGCCCTCGGTAGCTAACTGTGAAGGATGATGGTGAGATTCACCATTTAAATATTGGTTTGTACGGGTCTTTTTTCTATACACAGTATGACTTATGGTGTTGTTAGGATTGCGGATGACTAACACATTAAGGAAAGCTAATTAATTATTTGCCTCTAACTTCACAGTGAATTGAATTTTAGGGTTTATGGAATTAAGATATTTCTAACAAAGAACATCGATTCCCAACAAGGATGATACGCGAGGCTAAAAATTGAAATTAAAAAACATCCAAATTTTAATAGAGAAGATGGATGGGTGCTGCCATCTGCTTGGGATCCTATAATTAACAAAATTAAACCCAAACCCAAGCATACCAGTCCAAGACTTCATGATACTATAAGCTCGTTTTGCGTAAATCGGACCAAAAATTAATATTCAAAAACTGAAGGTAGCCGAATAACTATGACATTTGGGGCTTCAAACATCTCAGTCCCCCCCGTTACCATGGGTGCTGTAAAGCACCCGAAACGTCGGGATAATAAAAATAAATTAAATTTGTAATTAAACGCGATATAATCCGTAAATAATAGATTTATTCAATGTGTAGTATTCGCGCAAATTTAAGAAATCATTAAGAATTCTACTTTAAAACTTTGTCTTATCAAACTGTGTCCATTACCAACACAATGATTAATATTTAGTTTACTTTGCATGATCGTTTATGTATTTAGTTTTAATTCCTAGGTCATAACTTCTGTTCAAGCACGATTATCTATCATCTCGATAATATCAGGATAATCTAGAGCGGGGTGAGGAAACGGTTACCGTTGAGCGGGAGCTGCTGGTGCCGCTGCCGGCCGGTGTTTTGTTCAAAGAGACTTTTATGCAGTTAATTGCATCGACGAGTTAATTGTGCCCGCCATTTTAAATTTACTACTGAATATTTGGGTCTAGTCTAGACCATTTCGAATTTAGTTGTCTGTTTTAAACGTGTTACGTGACAAGAGGCCTAATTTGAATTTGAAGTTAATTAAATGACGTTTTCAATTGGTGAACGCCCCCCCTGGGCGGATCCCACATTTGGAGAGAGGGAGCGCCGTGGGATCTGCAGTCCAAGATCAGCAGGGCTGTCAGGTTACACATTGTACACATTACTAAACACTACTTAAATGCACATTACTTATCACCTTACAGGTATCCCGTGGTCAACCCTACCTCCGCCGCCAATCAAAAGGTGGTGCTTGCTTCTTTGTTAGCCGTTATAATTTACTTATCCATAGGTCGTCGGATCCTCCCCCTTTGTTACTCGTCTAGTTGGACTACTGATGGGCCCTAGTTCAATAGTCTTTTGTCAGGGTAACTTAGCGCCGTAACATTCTGGTAGCAGAGCGTGGTTGATTGTTTCTGCAATCACGCCCTGCCGTAATGTAATATTTTTTGGTTGTTTTGCTAACGGATCGGTTAATAGAATCACGCACATTCTGGTAACAGAGCGTGGTTAGGTAGAATCAATCAACCCCGTATCGATTCTGGTAGCAGAACGTGGTTGATTGTTTCTGCAATCACGCCCGGCCGTAATATAATATATTTTTTGTTTTGCTAGCGGATTGGTGTATAGAACCACGCATTATGGTAGCAGAGCGTGGCTGATTGTTTTTGCAATCACGCCTGGCCGTAATATAATAATATTTTTTTTTGTTTTGTTCGTTTATTGTTTGTTCGCGGGTCGGTAGAATTTAGAGCCACGCTCGTTAAGCGGCGCAAGCGGAGTGTAGTTAGGTTAGGTTAACTACGCGTCAGATATTCGTATTTTTATTTAGTATTTGCATTTGTATTGTAGATGAAATTGACGAAAGGTCGGTCGCCTTAGCGTGGCATCTTGTTGACCAACTGTAGTGAGTACTTGCGGTAGTAATTGTGTTTAATTTAATTTCCTTTGAACTGTAAACGAGACTGTAAAACCAGTGCGTTTCGCCAGTGATGACCTACGGAACTGAGGCTTGGTCCTTCACTGCTGAACATATGAGGACGCTCAAAGTCACTGAACGAGTTCCGGAAAGGGCTATGCTAGGGGTTTCTCTGCGTGATAAACTTAAAAATGAGAATATTCGTAGTAGAACCAGAGTGGACGACATAAAACAACTGATGAGTAAGCTAAAGCTGGGGGAGAAAGGTTCTCGAGTGGCAGCCTCGTCCCGGTAGGCAAAGTGTAGGGCGAACTCCCACTAGATGGAGTGATGATCTGGTAGTACATGCAGGAAGTCGATGTACGCAGGCGGCTCAGGACCGTACTTTGTGGCAAGCCACAAGGAGGCCTATGTTCAGAAGTAAATTTGTGAAGGGCTGTAATAATGATGACGATAATGATATTTTTAATGTAGTTAATAAATACAATAACTTGCTGAATGATTTCCTTTTTAGTATTTCCTTTTTTACCTATTATAATAATTATTATTAATAATGCCTAATTTTTTTGTGGCGGCCACACTCTCTTGATTGATTTACGTAAAGTAGCTAAAAACGCAAGATTCCAGAGCAGCTATAAAAAATTATTAAGTGTTTCATAAATCAATAACTAGATGACAGTGATTTAACCAACAATGATATTCTTAGAAGATACAATAGCATGGTTTATCTGTCCCCCAAAATAAGTAAATCGTACAAAGAAATTTGATACATTCTGAAATTTTATTACAATCATAGTTGATAATTTACGCTGGTATTCTGTGAGGTCGTAGTACTTCCCCGGTTTGAGCTGGTCCATCCACGAAACAGTTAAAACTGTCGCATGACTTTACCACTGTTAAATTAACTATATCCAGTTCTTATTTCCTATGTTGTCTGCTACGACACACATAGTTGTCACCGCAGTGTGTATCAATGCTCATAAAAAGATACGCTATATTTTTTTGTATTGAATATTGTGAGTAAACTAAGGTCAAACTACGATGGTAATCCCTTGTTTGTTTGCACAATTATTTTAATTCATCATTATTTAAAATAGTGCCTGGATCTTCATGTAGTTCATTCTTCCTGAGCGAACAAAAACAGCCAAAATATAAGTAAAAATTCATAAAAATATTACAAAAAAGCACAAAAAATGTCATTACCTGTAAGTGTAATACAAGCTTACCATAAAAATATAAGCTGAGCTGAATGCCAAGAATCGCATGTCTTTTGTCTATAAAGTAGTAATTAATAACAGCGACGCTTAGATAAGATTTTTAAGTTTTTTTACTAACAGCAATACGTGTTTTTGAGTACCGTGTGCTTGGCGTCTAATTTTGTTATTAAGATATTTATCTGCTACAATTATGAGCCGTAAAATGAAATGACTTAATTATAAATCTTAAGTTAAAAGAGAAAATTATATGTATTTTACTCGTAAATTACGTTATTGAGGTATAAGGCCACGAACAATAATAATAAAATCCACTTTATTTAATGGATTTTGACTCAGAAATTTATGTGAATTGTTAAAATTAGCTATAAATTACAGTAAAAAACTTTTTAAACACAATTTATTTAAAGTGTTAAAGAATTTCTCAATAAGTTTTCAAATTTTTGATTGTAAATGTCCAATGTCCTCCCGACCGAATTTCGGCCACGGCGGCCCGCCTCAATGGAGGCTAGCCATCGGCGCAGGACAGGATTATAGTGCCCAAGTGTATGCACAAGCACAGGTGCACTCTCTCTTCCCTCAATCTCATAATCCGATGGAACGGTAAACCGACACCGACCGGAGAGAAATCAGGCCCAGGACCAACAGCTTTACGTGCTTTCCGAGGAACGGGGGTGAGACAACGCCAACTTAATGACTCCGAGCAACTACTGAGAACTTCTTGACAAAAAAAACTCAATAATTAATTTTTTTGACCCGACCCGGGATTCGAACCTAGGACCTCATGATCAGCAGTCGCACTACTGCAACCACTAGACCACCGAGGCAGTCAAATAAATGTCTAATATAGGACGCATTAACGTTGCAAGCGATAAATAGCTCAAAACAGTACTTTTCAAATTTGCTAATGCCCATCAACACAACTTTAGGAAATTTTATGGCCTAAAACAGAGAATTTTCATATATTATTACATAAATAAAAAAATCTACAGTCATCATTTTTCTTTCATTAAAATTTTTAAGCTCTTGATTGTACGCCCAATAGAAGGAGCATATCGGTAAAAATCCGTAGAAATCAATCAGTGGATCAGGCCATAAAATCTTGACTTTGCAGTCAGTACACAACAATAATCATCATCATCATCATTAAAGCCCTACCCAAGTCTACTGCTGAACATAGACCTCCCCCAAGTAACGCCACAAAGCATGTTCCTGATCCACCTACATCCATCGACTTCTTGCATGTCTTAATAGGTCGTCACTCTATCTAGTGGGGGGCCGCCCTACACTACGCCTACTGGTACCAGGCTGCCACTCGAGAACTTTTCTTCCCCATCGGTTATCGGTTCTTCAATCACAATCTAGTTTTCAGAGTTTGAGGTATACCTGACGAGAAGATGCGTCGTAATTTCTCGAACGCTGCCCAGCCGAGTTGAATCCGTCGATGGATCTCTCGGTCGAAGTTGGAATTATCTAGTCAAATTATTTGTCCCAGGTAAAGGTACTCGGCAACAACTTCGAACATAGTACTCACAACAACTATCGTCATAGGTGTGACATGGACATTAAACATGATGTTTGTTTTGTCCATGTTCATCTAATTGGAAGACACTCTTGAGGTCATTGAGCATAGTGCTTAGGTCCTCCAGCGATTCCGCCATAAGAAATTTATCGTCGGCAAATCGACGGTGAGTGATGTAGTCGCCATTGATGTTAATACCGTAACATTTCCATTCCAGTAGCTTGACAACGTCTTCCAATCTTACCGTGTAGTGGCGATTAAGAATATCCACTAACCCATATCTTCCCGTGAGTGTCGTAAAAGGCGACAGAGGGAAACAGGCAGGAGATGGGCAACAGCATCTTCCTGATAGCAGCAACTGTACAAAAAAAACTGCGGTTGCCAACCCGCTCGCCAAAGGTTGCAACTATGGCAATATACCCCCTATGAGAAACGACCCAATAGATTGCCCCCAGTCCCCGGCAGCCCCACTATTCCTGACTAGGGTGGCAACCATGGTAACGGCGGGGCAGGGAGTGCTAAGAATCTCCGGTGGAGGTTCGGTTGCCACCTACGACGACTCTACCTGGCAAAATACAACGCATTGTTATACCCTGTATTTGTCAGCCTTATTGCTGCACTGCCCCTTAATAATGTTGACTTGGCCTTAAGGTTCAGTGCGCATAGCAGTGGAGTAGTTCGGCCACTTCAGTCTGCTTCCATCTTCGAACCTGCTCGGTTGTCTACGGACCTAAGTTAATTTCTAAACAGTTTATAATATTTAATCCCTTTATAGTTAATTAAATTTCAGTGTGTTAAATAAATCTTTTTTTAAAAACCTATCAGCCCGTTTCCGTATAACATTTTGGTGGCAGCGGTGGGATACGGAAATTCACAGTGTCAAGTGAAGTGGAACCGCTCAGCAGACTCGCTCCGTATTCTAAAATCTTATAAAATTAAATGTTATCCTGTGTCGTCCCGGCGCGTCCTAGTGAACCTAAATATAGTGCAAGTGCTATACTCATCGCTACGGACTGGACGTCCATTCCATTACAGAGGCCCAATTGATTCCTGGAAAGGAATCCACATACTTACTAAGGAGGACCCCCGATTGCATCCTGAACCGCAATCATCGGTTTTTAGAAGAGGAAATCATCTAGAGAAAATTAGCCTGAAAACCATCCATTCTCATAAAATAATTATCGTCAGAGAATTCATTAATTAGAATTCATCAAGTTCCGTTCCAGTGCGCTACAGAAGACGCGCCTATCATCGGAATGTTCCCGCTTATCGTGTTCGCAGCCGTCGCCCACGCATTCTTAATACTGTGCGTCGTTGGTCATTGTTTTGTCTAGACTGTATAAGCCAAAGCTTCTCAACCTTTTATGTTCCTTTGTTTAGTTGAACTTAAATGTTTTAAAATTTATTAATATTTTATTTTGTGATTGTTCTATATTATTTTGTGTTTTTACTCTGATTTTTTTATATTGTTCTTTGTGTTCTTTAGAATTTGTTTTGTATTGTTGCTGCGTTTTCTTTAAATTTATACATATTTTATTATGCCAAAAGTAGTCAAAGGGGAAGAAGCTAGTTTAACCTTTGAATTCTCAGAACCTGGGGTTAGCGAAGCCCCAAAATTCACCCCGGCTACTCCAAGAGTCACTAAGGCCACCATTGCAACTACTGCAATGACCGAGATGGATTTAAACACCTTATTCAAGTTTGTTAAACCATATGACGGTAGTAGGGTAAATTCTTTTATAATCAATTGCAATAACGGTTACGAATTAGCCTCAGAGTCTCAGAGACAAATTTTATTTAAAATATATTATTAGCCAGCTTCAAGGTAAAGCGGAAATTGCTTGCCCTATAAAATAGTTTAAAGATTGGGAACAGCTCAAAGACTTCTTAAAGACACAATTCAGTGAACGTAAACACTACGCTCACATTCTCACCGAACTGCAAGAGAGCAAGCAAAGTCCACATGACAGCGTTAACCAATTCACACTCCGTATAGAGACCTGTCTCTCACAATTATTAACGGAAATATCCCTATGCAACACCAAAGCAAAAGAATTACCAGGTAGGGTTGCGGCCATGGAGGACCTTGCCCTGCATCATTTCCTTATGGGGTTACACCACCGCATTTCAAATATCGTTAGGTGTAGGTCTCCAAAAATCCTTAACGAAGCCATAAATCTAGCCATCTCGGAAGAACGCACCCAACAAAGCTCTAAAACACAGCCAGAAACAAAGTATGAACAAAAACCTAAGCAAAATTTCGTTAAATCCGTCAATTCCAAACCAACCACTCCTTAAAAATACTCACAGTAACCTAGTATGAATCAACAGAGCTCGCCTAACGCTTCCTGCCGATATTGTAAGACGGCGGGGCATGACATTATGGATTGTAAAAAACGGGAATATGTTAAAAACCGATTTAGGTGCCAAAACAATCCGTCAACCTCCCAATTCCGGCATAGACCACAACCAAGGGTTAATTTCGTAGAGCAGCCCAATTGTGAGGTCGACCAAGAGGAATTCCATGCTTTACATAATGATGATCAGCTTTTAAATGGTCAAGAGTCTCGTTACGTGTCGCCCGAGACTAAACCCAAAAGCCGGCACCAACCATTCCTTCCATCAATCCAGGGACCACACGGGTAACCAGCCCCAAGCAAGAGTCCATCAACCCAAGGACCACACGGGTAACCAGCCCCAAACAAGAGTCCAATATCAAAAGGACCACACGGGTAACCAGCCCCAAGCAAGAGTCCATCAACCCAAGGACCACACGGGTAACAAGCCCCAAGCAAGAGTCCAATATCCGCGGGCAACAGCCCCAAGCAAGAGTCCATCAATCCAAGGACCACACGGGTAACCAGCCCCAAGCAAGCGTTCATCAATCCAAGGACCACAAGGGTAACCAGCCCCAAGCAAGTGTCCAGCTATCCAAGACCCATAACTCAAAAAATCCTTCTCCAACAAGCAAAATCGAAATCTATGAAATAAATTTGGACACAACTAAAAGTTTGTTACCACATGTCGTGCTCGATTCATCTGTCACGGATATCCTATTGTCTCTGCTTGTTGATTCAGGGTCTGCCATATGTTTGCTAAAACAGTCGAGTATCCAGAGGAATCTTAAAATAATAAAAGAACCTACCAAACTTAAGGGCATAGACCCGGGCGATGAACCGACAACCACCGAGGGCTATTTTCCGTTAAAATTAAAATTAAATAAAACTATATCCGCGTCATATAAATTCCACGTCATAAAAAATATCAACTTACCATATGACGGTATCATAGGCTCTGATTTTCTAACCGCGTTTGGCTGTAAAATTGATTACACAAACGACACCCTCAAAATCGGTAAATTAGAAATAAAATTGCATTTTGTTGATCCATTTTATATTATTTCACCACGCACCGAAACTGTCATTGAATGTTCGGTTTGCGATACCAATCTTAAAGAAGGCCTTATCACTGACCAACACATATCAGAAAATTTACTCATATCTAATTGCATCGTTAAAATCAAAGAAAACAAACGCGTTAATTTAACTATAGACAATACTTCAGAGTTTCCTGTCAACTTACATCCAAATTTAAATCTCAAAGTTACACCTTTACACTCTGACGCAGTCCAGGTGAACACAAATTACTCTAATACAATTAATAGAACAAATGATGTTATAAAATCATTAAGAATAGATCATTTGAACCAAGAAGAGTCCAACGCCCTCATTGAACTTTGTTCCCATTATTCCGAAATTTTTACGTTATTTGCCCGATGATAAAGTAACGTATACATCCGCCCTAAGCCATCAAATCAGAATGACCAGCGAGACGCCCATACATACTAAAACGTATAGGTTCCCAGAATGCCACAAAAAGGAAGTCGAGACCCAAATCAATAAGATGCTCGACCAGGGAATTATAGAACCCTCATCCTCACCTTGGAGCTCACCAATTTGGATCGTACCTAAGAAACTCCATTCCCAGGGACAACGTAAATGGTAATTCTAATAGACTATCGCAAACTTAATGATATTACCATTGGTGAAACCTATCCTATTCCACAAATTTCCGAAATCCTAGACCAGCTGGGCAACAGCAAATATTTCTCAACCTTGAACTTAGCTTCCGGGTTTCATCAGTTATTAATCAAACCTGAAGATGCATCCAAAACGGCATTTTCTATACCTCATGAGCATTTCCAATTCAATAGGATTTTTTATTAAAAATTTTTTATTTATTCTTCTTCTTTCTTTCTTTTTCTTCTTCTTTGGATTAAAAAATGCTCCGTCCACCTTCCAGAAGCTCATGAATGCTTGCCTGTCAGGTCTCCAAGGTTCACGATGCTTCGTTTATTTAGACGACATAGTCATTTATTCCTTCGATCTAAGCTCTCATATAGATAGCCTCAACGCTGTATTTAAGAGACTAAGAAATTAAAATCTCAAGTTACAACTCGAAAAATGCGAATTCCTTCGTAAAGAAGTAATTTATCTAGGCCATATAGTCGGCGCACACGGTGTTAAACCCAATCTCGAAAAGGTGAGAGCCATCACCGAATTTCCAGTTCCAAAATCGCCCAAAGACATTAAATCCTTCCTCGGCCTAGCATCCTACTACAGACGTTTTATTCCCGATTTTTCTAAGTATGCCAAATCCCTTACTTCCCTTTTAAAAAAAGGATGTCCCTTTTGAATGGAAAAACGAACAGCAGCTTTCTTTTGAAACCTTAAAAGGTAAACTCGTCACAGCCCCAGTCCTTGCATATCCCGACTTCACAAAACCATTCCTTTTGACATGCGATGCATCTAACTATGTCATCTCTGCTATTCTTTCCCAAGGTCCAGTTGGACAAGATCGACCTATTGCTTTTGCCTCGCGCACGCTTAATAAAGCAGAGAATAATTACAGTGTAACCGAAAAAGAGTGCCTTGCGATAGTGTTTGGCACCAAAACATTTCGTCCTTATTTGTATGGCAATCGGTTCACAATTATGATGGACCATAAACCACTCCAGTGATCTAGTGGCTTTTTAATTGTAAAGACCCTGGTTCCTGCCTTGTCCGATGGAGACTTAAGTTTGAATTTGAGTATGATATACTCTATAAAAAAAGGCAGAACCAACACCAACGCTGACGCGTTATCACGGTTCCCTCTGAACCCTGTCCAATCTACAGACCCACGAACGTCCAATCCTCCTATAGTGAATCGAAGTCGAAATCTAGACGAAGATCTTATGGAATTGCTAATTTCTCCGCCTTCCTTTAATCCAGACGAAGCGATCTCTCCTCCACTCGATTTAGCTGAAAATGCTTCACCGCTACCCTACGTTGATTTGCCTTCCAACATTCCAGACACCCTAAGGGAAGAAATCGAAAATGAATCTATCAACTTACCTCAACCAGAACCTGAACAGATAACACCATCTGAAATCCAAACCGATAATGTCCCATTTCCATCCACGAGCTCATCTCCAGACTCTGTTGATGATTACTCTACTTTCCTTAAATCTATGTCGTGCAAAGATAGGACCTTTAATACAGAAGTGGAAGAGCACAATTAAACTCTTATGAAGTGTACCGCTAAGGTAATCCTAGTCCCAACATCCATCGATTTGGATGAATCAAACCCATACATCCAGGAAATATTAACCGACCCCGAAATCATTGCCAAAATACATGAGTCCGAGAAGGAACTCTTCTCCTTTAAAAAGATAAAAGCAAATAATAAATGCTATTATTTGTTGTTCACCAAAGTACATCATTTTGACGAGGCCTCCTATCCAGAAATCTATCAGAAATGAAGTAGTAAATTCCGAGGGGAATTAAAGAACTCGGCATATGAGATCTGAAAACTCCATTTGAAAAACATTCCTTCATTAAAATGTATAATATTCTGTGCCATCTCTTTCACGATACTCGAATTAAAATTAATATAATATATCATAATAATATAATATATCCAGCACCGACAGAAATTAAGAAAATTCTTTTCGATAACCGTAATATCCCAATAGCCGGTCATTTAGGTTCTGTAAGAATGTATAATAGAATAAAACAATCGTATTACTGGAAAGGTATGCGAAGCGATATAGAGTCATATGTAAAACAATGTAAATCATGTCAGGAAAATAAAGCACTTAGGAAAATCAACCGTGCTCCAATGCAGATCACCAGTACATCCACAGAACCATGTCAAAGAATATCTTTGGACATCGTCGGTCCACTTCCCGCAGCTAGACCAGCAAAATTATGTTTTATTCTCAAAATACAAGACGATCTTATTAAGTTCTCTTGTGATCTCCGAATGTCATAATATGCTTCAACCATTAGTTGTACGTAACCGGGACTTGAACATGGATTTTGAATCCTTACTATACTTTACATCCAGCCGTTATGACGCCACAACAATTATACCGAGAGCTTGCCGATAACTATAGATCTACCTAGTAATTTAGTATTGCCTGTTTCCTTAGATATTAAGAACATACATTTAATTTTAAGACTTTGTAAGATTACCTGTTATTATATAAATAATAAAATCATATTTTTGTTGCATGTACCATTGGTTAACGTAGAAAATTATATGTTGTTTCATAATGTAGCTCTACCTACACCATATAATCCAAAAGAACCCAATTCATTTAGTTTAATTGTACCTAATAATATATACATTGCAATGACCAAAGACAAATCACATTACGGCAATATTGACGACTTAGGGTAAAATTGTGCTACCAGGAACATTTATCTGTGACGTAACCAACATTCATCTGTGACGCTAAACCATCCTGTGAAAGTGAACTTATATCTAAAGTGATCAGTGAAATCCCGTTACAGTGCGAAACTAAATTTATTTTCGGAAAATTAGATATCTGGAAACCATTAATAAATAATAAGTGGATTTATGTTCAATCCGACCCAAATAAAATGTCTATAAATTGCATGAAATCTCAACTATTTGAAGCAAATATTCTGGGCACAGGCATAATTACGATTCCCGATAGTTGTATCGGATTTTGTAAAAGCTCTACATTGATACCTAAATATAATGTTCTAAATATTACCTCACCCATAAGTTATTGACACTTGTTGTAATATTAATAAGTTCAATCATGTTGTAGAAAATGTGTCTACTATTAAGTTACAAAATATAGACTTAGACGAATTTAATTCAAAAAATAAAATAATTATTGATTCTTTATTAAGTAATCTAAAAACAATAGAAAATAAACCTCACATTATTAAATATGGGACACATTACTCTACCATTATTATTATCATTTCTATCTTAATCCTGTTGTATTTAGGATATTTGGGCTTTAAGCTTTTCCGTCGATTCTGTTACACTCGTGTTACAAATAAAAATAATAAAATCACTCCTAAAGTGAAATTCATAAAAACTTCACCTCGACCTCATTTAAAATTTATACAATCTGAAATTGAACAAAGTAGTCATTCTGAATCCGATAATGATGCACCGCTTAGAACCCAAATTTAATGTCATTATTATTAAGTTAGTATCTAGAAATTTTATGTTATCATCCTTAAAATCTCTTCTTAAGGGGGGAGATGTTATATCCTGTATTTGTCAGTCTTATTGCTGCACTGCCCCTTAATAATGTGGACTTGGCCTTAAGGTTCAGTGCGCATAGCAGTGGAGCACTTCGGCCACTTCAGTCTGCTTCCATCGTCGAACCTGCTCGGTTGTCTACGGACCTAAGTTAATTTCTAACCAGTTTATAATATTTAATCCCTTTATACTTAATTAAATTTCAGTGTGTTAAATAAATCTTTTTTAAAAAACGTATCAGCCCGTCTCCGTATAAAGCACGCACATTGAAGACTGACGAGAAGATCCTGAAATATTATAGGATTATCCAAGGTCCAAAGACAGGGGGAGGACAGGGTGATTCTCGAATACGGTAACTTGTTCTATCACCGGTAAGACGACCATTTGTCCCAATGAGGTGTTGGATTTATCGTCCACAAGTCTCTCATTCACAAGGTTGTAAAGATTGTTGTTGATATTGCTAGAGCCATGAATTTCTCCAAAACTCACTATACGGTGTTAATGGGAGACTGCAACGCAAAACTGGGCACAAGAAGGAACGGTGAGCTTAAGATATGGAAATTTGGGATAAGGCAACCCGAGGGACCAGCAGCTGGCTGACTTCATGAAGAAAGAGGGACTTTTAATGATGAACTCTTGCTTGCAGAAGTGGCCCCTCAGAAACTAAAGCTGGTCGAGCCCTGACGGTTCGACAAACAATGAAATTGACTTCATTATGACGACCAGACACCAACTGTTCAGTGATGTCTCAGCGATTGCAAGGGTGAAAACTGGCAGCGATCACCGAACGGTTAGAGGCACACTGAACCTAAACGTTAAGTTGGAAAGGTCTCGTCTAATTTAGTCAACGCTCCGTCCTCCTCGTGCTCTAATCCAGAATCCCGAAACCTTTAGCCTGAGTTACGTAACCGCTTTCAGTGCCTAGAAGATTGCAATGCAGTGGACGATATGAATGACAAGCTCGTGGAAACTGTCCATGTGGTCGGAGCCAAGTTTTGCAAGGCAAGCCACAGAAGAACACAAAAACTCTCCAATCTCACTCTTAATCTCATGGCTGTTAGACGGGAGATGAGGCTGCAATCGTCAACAGATTTGACAGCATACAGGCAACTGAATAAACAGATCTCCAAATGCATGCGGCGAAACTTACGCAACTTTAATACTGCTCTTTTTTAGGAAGCGATCGAGCATTTTGTTTATTAGTTAACCCATCCCATTTTATTTCTCTTAATGTGCTCAAGTAGAATCCCCTTCTAACCTTGGCAAGGAATAGATTTGGCAGAGCGAGTGCATTGTCTAAGGTGCCGCGTGTCACATTCGCCATCTTGTTGAGGCATAAGAAGCCAACGTGTATACAGTCCACTTAGTATAACATCTCACATAATAGGGTCAAGGCTCAACCCGGGAATCGAACTCGGGAACCCTTAGGTCCGCCGCCCAACCAGGAATCGTCGCTCATTCTTTTAAATTATGTATAGATAATATGGGGAAACCTGTAATAAGGCTTATGTTAAGATAATCCGATCTGTTGTAAATTTTATTTAGTTTAAAGCTGTTGGTTTTCTGAATAAATAAAATAAAAAAATAAAGTGTTGACTTTTCGATATTTTATAGATGTCATTATGGTTTCTATTAATAAGTATCGTTAGATTGACTTTTCGTTAATATAAATTAAAATTTATTTAAATTATTATTCTGTAATTAAACACTTATTATTTTAATATAACCACCAATATTTGTGGTTGGAATATCGGATTAAAATTCATTTAAAATGTTTTAATTTAATTTCATTTTAGAATGTTTGATAAAAATTATTTGAAAAAAAAAACTACTAACTTCATACAATTTTTTATTGTTTTGTTTCTTAATGTATTTTAAGCCTTTTTAAATACATACAAATTTAGTATATATTAACATTTCACTACGTTTATCCAATGAATATAATTTTATAGAAATTTTATCTAACTATTGCGGTCGTTGTACTATCGGCAAGTAGCCAGTTAGTACAGCGACCGCAACGTCACTTCCTTGCAAATTTATTTAATTTATTAAATTAAAATTAAATTATAAAATTATTATTTACAATAAAAAGTAATGCCTTTTTGAAGTAATTAAAAAGTGTGGTACATAGAAATCAATATAAATATGGTTTACTTAATAAAAAGATTTGGATTAGAACCGGCGTTCCATGATGTCGATACCACCCGATATCCTATTTGAGCTGTATAACCTTTTGGGCACCGGCAAAATTTACTTTCATATTCTAATGGTATTGTAGCCGTTTTTCTTTGCCTAAAACATGGATAAAACGACATTTTCTAAAAATGAGTCCTAGTTAGATCGATTTATTGCCCCCAAAACCCCCTACATACTAAATTTCACGAAAATTGTTGGATTGTTTTATATACAACGTGTAACAAAATCCTGTGGTTCCCGTTAACTGAGTTATCGGAATCAGTATCCAAACATATAGAAATATATTTTTTTTAAAACACATTTAAAAAAAATAATTTTAATGAAAAAAAATCATTTGCAACCAATACTCGTGTGAGTTAGAGGAAATAAAACGACATAACGAGAATTGGGTCAAAATTTCGGATATGTCCTTGATCAATTTAGGACGAGATTGGAGACATTGGTTCAGGGACACACCATTTAACGAGGTGGCGGAGCCGTCAAAAACTACCCGAATCTTACTCCCAGGGGTCCTCAAGACCGCATGGTGAGGGAGGAAGTAGTGCTCCTGTGACCGTCAGTCGAAATTGGACGGTGACATATGACCCAGCTCTTGATACTCGCGCATGAACTCGACATATTTGTCGAGAAAGGCTCGGTCGCGCCGCATACGGCGCTCCATGGAAAGCAACGTCTTTTCGGTCAGGGTACGAGATTGGCCCAAAGGGTGCCGTGTGTCAAGAAAGGGTAAGCGAGTGACAAAACGACCATCGACACGACGGCTGGTATTGTTCTGGTGGAATAACTCGCACTCACGGTCCAGAGGGTTGACTCGAGACGTGTGTGGTGGCTTCTCAATTTCTCAGAACCGCTGGACGACATCCGAAAGGGAAACGCCCACCACAGAGAGCGGGTCGGCCGTCTGAGCAGTTGGAGACCACAGAACCGGTCCAAAGAAACTGTACCCAAATACAGTGACAAGCCATCGGGCTGTAGGGATCGTATCTTGTCTAACAAGATGAAACCCAGCGCGTCGACCCCAAGCATTAAATCTATAGGCCCAGGTTGGGACCATTGAGGGTCTGCCGGTCTCAAACCCGACGCACAACGAACTGCGCTGTCATTTGTATGGACGTTAGGGCGAAAACCTACAACGTCATCGAGGACATTTACTTTAACTATAATGTTCGCTGGCAGGGCCAAACACCAACACCGCTTGTCCCCTAGGAGCAGGAGGCTCGGCATCTCCGATACCTACCATTGGACATGATTCAGAACTCCAGGGGAGCCCTAGTCTACCTACCAACCAAGTGGAGGCCACACTGCGTTGTGAACCTGAATTCAATAGAGCGCGAACCGTTAAACAGTCGCCACTCGAGTTGTACACCTTCACTGAGGCCGTCGGCAATAGAACAGTTTAACAAGTAGACTGTTGACGGCTCAAACGATCAGTGGAGGCGGCAGTGGTGGGAGCTAGGGCGGCAGCTACCTAGCTGGAGCTGCCTCCATCGGACCGGCACTCAAACCGGGGGTCCTGAAAGCGGCATTCCGCCGGCATCTCAATGACCCGTGGTTGGGAATCACCGAACGGGCCGACCGGGGTAGCTTCGGGGAACCTCGGCCTTGAGGCCCGGGACAGATTCGAGGTCGCAGGAACCTTGTAGTACCGGTACCGACCAAAGGGGGAAGGGTGGTACTCCAGTCGCGGCCACTCAGCTAACGGGGGTGAGAAGGGTCTAGCTGACCGCTGAGTGGGCGTGAAGTTCCTCTCAACACGCTGAGGGGAGGCGATGACCCCCCAACTGGTTGAGTGAGGGACCCCCTTAAACCCAGGGGCACGGTGGCCGGCAGGGGAGCGACGAGCGTCGCCCGACTGAGGGCGTGGCTGAGCGCCCCCGCCCGTGGGAGTTGAGGGCCCGGCAGAGCCCCGAGAGGAAGCGCCGTTCGCACCCAGGCACAAAACGGCATGGTAGTTGCCCTGGCAGTGCGGACAGGGCCAGTGGTGCGGGCAGTCTCGTTGGAGGTGCCTTTCCAAGCACGAGTAACATCAGCGGCGCTCCTTGGCGATGGTTCGCTTCGCCGCGACCGGCTTACCCAATAACTTCGGGCACAACGTCACCCGGTTATCGGATGCTCAACAATAGGAGCAGCGGGGCGCCTCCCCTGGTCGCTAGTACTCTATAAGATGGTAGGGGGCGGCGCCCTCCCGCGGGAGCTCAGCTCGGTCTTAGGGGAGTTGGCGACGACTTGCCCGGTGGATTCCGCCTCTCCCTGGGCACGGCTCGGTTGGCAAGCCGTAGGTCATATACAAGAATTGCTTGTTTAAAAGTATTAAATTATATAAAGTATTCAATTAAATTTAGCAAAATTAGGATGGCAACTAATAAACTCATTTTTTGATTAAATAAAAAGATTTAGGAATGATTCGCTGAAAACGAGAAATTTATGGATGAAAATACACAGAATAACTTGCGCAGGAAATATTTTGAAATAAAATGAGTTTCATGGTTTTGTACGGCCCATTTCAGCTTTGAATTCTCAGAAGACATGATTTACATCTCAAAGATGGAATTTATCTCTGATATTGGTATGATGTATTCAACTAAATATTCGTTTCAATCCTATAGTAAATATAGAAACGTTGTATGGAAGATAGCTGTAAAATAAATATTTACGTAGTATATATATATATATATATATATATATATATATATATATATATATATTTATATATATATATATATATTAAGCGGCAAGTGTTGCAAAATATTTTTTCCTTTCCTCTTGTATACTAGGCTTACATCAAATAGACAAAAAATCATGTCAAAACTTAAGACGAAATCATTTTTTTTGTATATTATCCACTTTCTGTATAAAACATTGACAAACAATTATTCGGCATGTATTCAGTAAAAGACCTAAAGCATTCTAGCTATTGCAAGTGGGTAATTTATAACTTTCATGTTTCACATGTTATTGTGTGATTTAACGAACGTTGACCTATGACAAATGAGTAAATTTTATGAAGCAAACATATAGGATCGCAGAATCACATTAAAGAATATGCGTGAGTGAGGCGTTTTTGTGCAAGCGTAAAAGTGCGTACGTCAATCAAAAACGGTGTCTTTGCACCTCTGGTATATATGGTATATTATATTGAAAGAGGTAGCCGAATTGGGCCGGCACGACCGGGGAAGTACCTCTCGCTTACACAATACCGGCGTAAAGTGGCAGCTGAGCTGTCGCGTTTCGTGCGGTGTGTAATTATCCGGTGGCCCTTAGGGTGGGGAGGGGAAAGGAGGGCAACGCATCTGTGTAACATCCAGACAGATGTCTATGGGCGTCGGTAGTCATGAAAATGGCTGCGACTGCTCGTTTGCCCTCTTATAATATAAAAAAAATATGGGTGACTATTTATACCGTCTGGAAAATAATATGGTATTTTATGTAAGTGAAATAGAAGCTATCCTCAAAATCATAAATACACCAGCTGTTACCAGCGGCTTCGCCCGCATGGTCACTGGGAAATGAACTATCCGTTGCTTTTGGATTGAAAGAAAACTGAGTTTAATAGATTTGTCAGAGATGCAGCCATTAAAAGGAAACTGACCAAAATTGATTCGTCAGCCTATTTAAATGTTTTAAAACGCAGCGTATAGGAAAGCTTGAAAATAGCCTGTTTATTCCAAATGGAAAATGGGATATTTTTTAATTAAAGGAAACTGAGCATAATTATCCGTCAGGGATGCAGACTTTTGAAAAGAAACTGAGCTAAATTGATTCGTCGGAGACGCAGTTTTCTGAATTAAAACGAAACTAAGCCAAATAAAAGATCCGTCAGAGGTGCAGCCTTTTGAGTTGAAAGTAAACTGATCTTAATAGGTCCGTCAGAGGTGCAGCATTTGGAATTAAAAAGAAACTGAGCTAAATAGGAAATTTTTAATTGAAAAGGAAGATCTGTGGAAATTCTGATTAATTGATTGTGGGAATTTTGAAAAAAAAAACTACGCTACTGTACACAATGTTATATGTTTTTCCATTCGGGGAAAGAATGTGGAGATTCTGGGCATTTGACACACGTGACCATGCTACAAACAGCTGACCATGAGAGAAGCACGGTTTTTCTAAGTTGACCCCCGCTACCTGTAACGTTTGCCCTTGCGCTTTATTAATTGTCATTGCAAAACTGAGCTTAATAGAGAACTGCAACCTTTTGAATTGAAAAAGAAGATCTGTGGGAATTATAGGGATCCGTGGTATAATAACATTTTCACCTTTTCCTACGCCTGTAAAAATTGTAGCACCGATTATGTTCGTCCAAGATGTGTCACACGCAGCCTTGTCCCGTTACATAACTGAGGAGCATCTTAATTTCGCATTAGCATGACTGGGACGCCTAATTTTAATTTAAGCTTATGTGAGGGCGCACCTGACAACTCTAGAGAATTTAGAAACTCTACGGGATATGAAGTGCTATGTTCTGTGTCCATAACTGTGTCTACTGACAAATACTCTGTTATTTCACATCGCCCTTTCACATAACCATTTGTCTTCATGCATGTTGTTCGTTAAATCTGAATAAACGCTCGCTATTAGTTAATTCGGAATGACTCTGTACTAAATTACAAAAATCTCTCGTCAATTTTACGAAGCCCTCAGCATCCGTTTCTAACCGCCCGTCGCCAATTTTTAATAGTGTGTCAGCATAGTTTCCAGCATTGACATCATTATACAAATGCACTCTCATATTCGTAGTTAAACTGAATTTTGTCACCTTGTTCCATAAAATAGACTACTTGAGGCATGCATTAATTTCATCTGCAGGTGTGCCCTTTTGAATGACAGGTAAAGTTTGGCGAAAGTCACCAGCCAGTAAAACCACCATTCTTCCTATTACATCTGTATTGCTGCGCAAATCCCGAAGCGTTCGATTTAGTGCTTCTACAGCTTTTTTATGCGACATTGTACTTTCGTCCCACACTAAAAGTTTGTATTGTCGTAGCATTATACCTCGTGCACAATTTTTTCTAAAGTTGCAGATCCGCGATTCTTCCTGGGCTAGATTAAGAGGGAGTTTTAAAACAGAATGTGCAGTGCGGCCCCCGCTGAGCAGCGTGGCGGCTATACTGGATGAAGCTACAGCCCCAGCAATGTTTTATCTTTCCGTACTTGCGCTAATAATAAATTTAACAAAAATGTCTTCCCAGTTCCTCCAGAGGCATCTAAAAAGAAAAGTGCACCATTTTCAGATTCAATTTGTCCTAATACTTTGTCAAAATCTCGTTTTTGTTCGGGAAGCAAGCGGGGTACAAATTCGGCTACTTGCTGCTAAAAAATCTGGTATATCGTAATTTGTTTCACGTATAATTTCAACATTTAGTTCATTTTCGGTTGTTCGCTGAGGGCTTATCATTCCAATATCGCTTAATTTTTTGCCTACCATTGCCATTACTTTATCTTAAATTTTTCCAAGTGCTTCATTATAAATTTGTTCATTGTATGCCATGTTCGCGTGCGTCTGCTGTAACTTTCGCAAACTATCTTCCGCCATGAACTCTTTATATTTGTCCTACAATTCGTGTGCATTAGATAGCCCGCAAGATGATATGAGAGTTGCATAAAGATCCCTAATTTTGGCTAGTGACTGGCACTGCACAGCTTCCTCCATGGTTTTATCCCAGTGATTATCGTTTTTCTAAAAGATGCAGAGCTTCACATGCTTCTCTATAAGTTGCGCATTCCTGACCGTTGACAGTTTTTAGGTCTTTATATCCTGTAGGACCCCGAACATGGTGCAGCAGCAATCGTAAACAGAAACATTCAAAATTAGTTACATGGACGGTATACACACGACCAAGGGTATCTGATGACTTTACACCGGGTCAATTTGCAACAGGCGCGTCTTGAATACGGCATTTCCACTCCTTCCTAGATGTGTTCCAAGTATAATAGCGGGAGACTTCAGAATATAACAACGTTTTTGCAAAGGGGTCGGTTTGACAAAGTTGAAAGAAGGCTGTTAGTGTAGTTTTTGGCGGTGATGCAATTCTTTTTTTGGAAATTGCTGTCGGTGAAATATACACGCTCTTCATTTTCTAATTTCACAGCAAGGTGAGTAACTGTTGGGTGCCTTTCGTGTAGAGGAAAGCCAAGAAGACGCTACGCTGCCTCGTTACTGCTAACATAACGACCTGCTTGAAAGGTCTGTACTTTATTAACGGGATTTGCCTCACCTTCTGTCCTGAGATTAAATATTGCTTGGTCGCTTCCTTTATTAATGTACTTACAGATATACTTGATTGGGCGGACAGAGCCACATGCTTTTACATTAATGTGGGATTTAAAAATTTAACATAGAATGGGCGAATACGGGACAATACAGCTGTTATCTCAGGTTTCGAACACTCCAGAGCGAGATTTGATTGTAACTTTCCTGCCACCATCTCCGAGAGCTCTGCGTCTCTATAAAGGGTAGCCATTATCATTGTGCACTGTTTTTTTAATGGCTGTTTAGGGTATTTCTTTGTATATTTTCCTTCTTTCGTTCATGGCGATATTAAATTTCGTGCTCCACATGAACCGTATGTATCATATAATTCTTTATCTTGCTCAGGATCCGGAATCTCGGCACTTATTTTGTCTATTTGGCTGGGCCGCAACTACTCTTTATGCCATATTAGAATGTGGGCATGTGGTAACCCTCTTTTTTGCCATTCAATTGAATACATGAAGCACTGTACCTCTCTGAAAATTTGCCCTTTGTTAATTACATACACTAATTTTTGTACTCTTAATCTAAATACTCTAGCAACTAAATCGTTTCTGTCAGTACTTTTTTGGTCCGGCCTTTGGCTCCTCGGTTATTTCTTTCCATTTGGGATTGTAAGTAAAAGTAACAAAAAGATCAGGTCTTCCGTAAGTTTGTACATAGGTGAATGCGTCTTATGTGTACTCATGTAGGTAGCGGGTACTGTCAACGAATGATGAGGGCAGAATTACCATTTTACCTAAATCTCTGGGGTTTACATTGGCGTCGCTAGAAACTGCTTGTTGTAAATGTATATGATTCTCAACGCGCAGCTTTTTTTGATTTAAAGATATATAACGGAGACGTTCACTTTCTACCTTTACATACATGTCTACCTTAAATTGATGAAATAATTGTCTACACCGGGCTAAGAGGTTAAAATCATTTTCTCGCAACATCACATGATACGCATAAAAATCCATACATGATACTTTTTTGTTCGGAGTAGGCTCCTTTGTGATCGGGTTAATGAGTGGAATTTGAAAATGATAACCCTCTTGTCCTTTGCAATAAATCAATGGGTATTGCAGAGCGTCATAAAACTTGTGTGTATCTATAGGCTGCTATTCCACAGCCACCGAATTATCCCCATACCAAAATTCATGCCGTGCCGACGCTCTGTTGTGACGTGAAAGAAGGACAAACTTTTGCAACATATTCTATTTTCCCACGGGAATGAGATGTTTTTCCGCGGAAAAAAGTAACCTATGTAACTCTACAGCCACCGAACTATCCCCATACAAAAAATCATGCCATACCGACGCTCTGTTCCGACGTGAAACAAGGACAAACAAACAAACAAACAATAACACTTTCGCATTTATAATATTAGTATGGATAAAAGCTATTTATTCTACGGCGTTTACGTAATACTAAAAACAGGCTACGATAACTAGTGAATAAATTGCAAAAGCGAGCGAGATGCATGCACATCTTTCTTAAACCTTAACCACCTGCCAGCGGTCTCAGAGACGGCAACGAATATTTTGAATTTAAATTTTACATTGTGTGCGTGTCGTTCGGCTGTACGCGTCTGTATACCTTTTCTACATATCTAACGGTATCGTGCAAGGATACTATGTATAAGAGATAGATACACTCTCATTTTTTTTGAGGTATAAGAGATAGATGCGCCACTCTTATTTCGTTTTTCGAAAGAGTGTAGTGCTAGATGTCGCTGTATTCACACACAAATGTACACAATAACGTAACACCGAAAAAATAGATAGAAGGAGAATGCAACGTAAGTTTTGACAATAAGGAAGAAGTACAGTTATGGAGAGAAACTAAAAATAAGATGGTAAATTAGCGAAGATAGGCATCCGTAAATAATTTTAGAGCGTAAGACAATGCGACAATCTCTCCGCGTCGAATGAAGCACGTAAGCGACATGCCAACTGATCAAGTGAGTCGGTCCTCTCACACCACCGGCCTGCAACCACCGCCTCACGACATTACCATATATGGTCTCGGATCGACGACGCCGCGCGGGATCGAACCTACGAGACGACGATCAGCTAAAACATACCTACTTTAAAGACATAGACATAGCCATATGTTTTATATTATACACTCATATCTTTGTGCCACGCACCCTTAACTTAAAGTTAAATTATTTTAAAAAGTTGCCATAATCGGAATTATACAGTAATCTATGTGGTCCATTGAGAGCAACTAGGAAGTCTATATCTTTTATCATAAATTTAATCGCTTGAAGTTAATTCCCTGATATTATTAAAATGGTGGAACCTGATTTTCCTATTATTTTATCTTTTTTATTAGGGAACTCAATAGCAGTTCATGATTTCTTATATTTACGCGTACGTTACGCATTGATTAAAACTACCACGTAATTTATACGTGGCAGTGCTACGATGCAGCTATATTATAGTTGTAGCACGAATGGGCCGGTACGACCGGAAAAGGACTACGCTCTCACAGTATACCAGCGTAAAATAGCAGCTTAATAATACTGTGTTTTGTATGGTGAGTATACAGATCCGGAGACCATTTTCCTGGAAAAAAGGCATTCCAACTTATTCCTCAGGGGGACAACACACCTGCGTTTTGATTCTTAATCGAGAATAAATGTAGATGTCTATGGACCACAGAATCCGCATATACTCAGGTGGACTGTGTGCTCGTTTTTCACCCTTATTCTTAAAAAAATGCAATTTTGTAGGAGCGACCAAACCACGGCTGATAGGAAAGGCGTATGTGTAAATGAATGTATGTATGTGAATGTATGATTTTATGTTTGTGTGAAATGTACGAGATTCCCGTACACAATAGTCTAAGCATAATAGAAACATCTCATCTCTATCATAGGGTATGGTCCAAAAACATCGAGGATATAATCATCAAACTGTATTATTATGCAAACTTACATACTATAATTGCATACCAAATTATAACTTGCATCTGGTATGTTGTAAACAAATGTGAAATTAGTTTGATTTTTAATATCGTGGTTTTATATATATATATAGGACAGGGTGACAAACGAGCACACAGTCCACCTGGTTGTAATTGGTTGTTGTGGCTCATAGATATCTATATCTATGCAAAAATGCAGATGTGTGTGTAGGCTGTTATGATGACGATGATGAGTTCTACGCATAATTGTCCCATTAAAAGTAAAAAAAGTAGCTGCCTACATCTCGTCATCATCATTTCTGCAAAGGCCGCAGACAATTTTGGTCAAAAAAGTTTTCGCCGCGCTGAGCCCAACAGAGGATGACCCTTAATGAGGAATCAGATACGCAGGTTTCCTCGCAATCTTTTACTCACGAACATCGTGAATTCAAATTGCAACAAACTTCAAATTGCAAATAAAATACTTTTTACTAATCATTTAATATAGGTTTCCCAAGGAAGTTATTGTTCACCACTTCACCGGACATGTCAGCACGTAAAACTTCCTGTAACAGATTTATTAGTCCTCGAGGGAATCGTCCACGTTTTGCTACCGTGCCTATATAAAATCACATGGCCTGCTACACGGCTCTCGTATTAGTTTAAATAAAATTCATAAAAACTGAAAAAAGCTTTTGCATGATTGTTGACCTTACTACTTAGTAATTAAACATCCACCGATGCCGCGAACTACTATATCAAATAAGAGTGAAAAATCAACAACTAAATTTAGTGAAATATAAGCTATGTCGATATACACCCAATATATTTAACTAAACAGGTTCTCTCATAATCACAGTTTTCTGTACACATTATTAAATATAACAGTATCGTTATTCATTTCGCCAAACGAGGTAATTGCAGTAAATCATCCCGATAGTGACCACAAGGTTAGGTATTTAAAATTTTGATTCTAAAGGAATAAGTATTCAGTAGCTTCTATTATTTCATTTTATCAGTGATTTATCTTTTGTTTATTTAGCAATAAGTAGATTGCGATGTTATTTAGTTTTGATTGTCATTATTTCACTATCTAAATAGTGAAATAATGACAGTCAAAACTATGTTGTCTCATAATAATATAATAGAAAGTTGGGGTGCAACTGGAGAGCAGGGAACTTTTATTTATTATATAAATGAGGCATAAAGCAGCGTTGATTCTGCTAAAAACTCTGTTTGTGTTAAAAATACGCTGTCAGCGCTGCTAAGAAGGTGAAAAACTCTTTGCGAATATGACCATAACATAATGAAATAGCAGTGTTGTTTAGTTATTTAGTCTTGGTGACGCTTAATCTCCTTAGTACTCCAAACAAATAATACAATATCAACATCGATGTTGCCGTACATTCGGTTTGCTGACATCTTATTTACAACAACAGATCCTTGAAGAATCTTTACAGCATTAATCTTAATAACCTTAATAGTGTCATTCAACAGTTATGTCTTAAGTTTAGTAACGAAAATATTAAAATAATGTGTAATGCCCATACCACATTTTATTGTAGTTTTATTGTAAATATTTACTCTCGAACTTGTTAACGACTTTAATAAAGAAAGTTTGTCATCTTTATTCTATAAACACATTCAAATATAAAAAGGCAGTACAAATTCATGTACAACTTTCTCAGATGTTAGTGAAAATCTCAGAATCGGCATCGTTGTCAAATCTGGTTGATATTTTTGAACTTAATAACAGTGCGTTCTATTTTTTTCGAGTCGGTATTTGAATAGATTCCAAGTAGTTGCCCCCGTAGAGTGTCACAAGGAACGGCCTTAGCCATCCTTAGTTATCAGCACGTTTCATCTAATCAGACTATATAATACCGTTAAACTGTTTTATGTAATATGTGAAATATATTACATCGCCTTGAAGTAAAACGTCAGCTTTATTTTATCGTAAACAACGGTCAAACGGCGAATCTTATCTTAGCGGATATCGTAGTAATTTTCAACATTATGGCCCAAAGTTTTATCGATTGAAAGCATATCGTGTTGAAGATACTTTAACTTTAGATTTAACGTTATATTATGAAATCGTTACGAAAAACAAAAATTTTTGATCCGAAACTTGGTTGTTATGCCTTAAACAAAATACCACGTGATTGTAACGTCAATTTTATAAATTCTTTTTTTGTATTCAATTTAAAAATTAATTAAATATTGATTGACGACCGCAAGACCAAGGAGGCAGTCAAAGGGGTGACTGATAATCACGAGGTCCTAGTTTTGAACCCCGGGTTGAGTCAAAAATAAGTTGGTGAGTTTTCTGTTGAGAAATTCCATCATCTGAATATTCATCTAACGTCTGAAGATGTTTTCCTTCATCGACTAAACTAATACTTATGCTAACATTATTTATAATATCCATTATTGATTATGATTATGCAGATGTGTGCTACCCAGATTTGGACCAAAGGGTTCTTAAGAAGCTAGAGCGTCTCCCCAATCATTGTATTAGATATATATTTCTTCGACATAATCTATGTATTTCAATGATATTTAAAATATAATGAGGTCACCTAAGGCAAGTGTAGTAAAATGTATTTAAACTATATTGAACATTTCAACACTTCAACTTACAAATACTAAATATACGTTGTACAGATAATATTTTTCAATGTTGTGTACTGTCTTATCATAACACTACCATTTTTTTCTCTATCTCGAACTGAAACAGTGTCATTTTCTTTTAAAATCAAATTATACTCAGAAAGGCTATTCACTGCTGATTATAGGCTTCCTCCACTGTAAAAAATGTAAAATGTATTTTAATTTACTAAACAAAAATTTTGATAAAGAAAATAATTTGATAACTACAACAAAACGTTAAAATTACTAAATTGTAAATAATAAAGAGTTCGGCAAAGTTTACCTAACTTCAAGAAAGTTTCAACGGATTTACAACTTTGACGTACTTGTTAAGGTAAAGATTGGTGGTCTCGCGAATTAGTTGATCGTTAGTTTCTTGCGAAGTTCAAAACGAACTATCGACCGTTAACTATAAACATCGAGTAAGTTCGAGGTTAGAGTAAGTTACTTGAATTTCGATATATCCCGTCGCTTACCTAACTCTAAAATCACAAGCAAGCTTTATGCAGCAACGTTTTAATTAAAAAAAATTATTAAAACTTAAATATAAAATATTACACAGTTTTGTTTCTCTGCCAGACTATCCGCTGTTTTTCTTTTATCCAATTAAACATTGTTTGACTCATTTCCTTTATAAACATCAAAAGCTCTGTTCTTTGACTAATATGAATTCGACTTCAGACAGACCCGATGGTTTTAAAGAGAAAATCGTTTTATTTTAAATTAACAAATTTAGAAATCTGAACTGTCTATGAAACTTTATTTTCACACAAATTTTTCATCTGTAAAATGTTATTTTACTAGTGCATGAAATGCTTTTAAAGTAAAACTTTTCGTGACTTCGCTTTCTGTTAAGAAAAATGATCTTAATAAGTCTTTAGTCTTCTATCATGTTCAGGATATCCTACAACGCTACAACATTACATATCTTATATGGAATTTAACAAATACTCGCAGAGGAACACATCATGTGTCCGTGATTTTTTTAAGCATGGTTGCATTTTTAAGGCATTTGAACAGTATCTCACTGCATTATATGGAAGCAGTACATCTGTTAGAAACACAAGAAGATACTTTTGACTTCTAGCTACAAATAATTACTAAATTTTATTAATTATTGGTACATTTTTTTCAAGGTTATTAGTATTGTGAGTGACAAAATAAGGCTGATTATTGTAATACGGCCCAGTGAATAATTTGATTATCTGAGTTTTGTCTCTTAATTTAATTTAATAATACTGATCAATTAAATAATTTTAAGTTGTCCCATTTGTAAACATAGGTCTTAAATTTTAGTTCAAATATGTGTGTATCCAGCGCAATTTGAGTGTTATTTCTTGCACTGCCAATATTATTGGATTATTGGATATCATGTGATTATCCTCGTATTCCCATTTTAGATTCTTACGAAATCCTTGGAACGTGTGTGTGATGGATTTATCTACATCGCTAGCAACACAATACGACGATGAGTATAGTTTAATATCCAATTATATTCTTTCATTCAGTCTATACAGTAATATTTACCGTGTAGTAGCGATGTTAGAATATCTACTACCCCATATCATCCCGTACTTATTGTAAGATGTGACAGAGGAAAATAAATCAAGAGACGGGCGGCGGCGTCGTCTAAATAACGATTAAAAAAAAACTGTGGTTTCCTACCCGCTTGCCAAGCGTGGTAACTTTGGCAATTACCCCCTCTACGAGACAATCTATGGAAGAGGTCAATGTTCAGCGGTGGACCTTAATAGAAATATAGTCAAGCGCAGAACAGGAACGATAGACAAATTAACAACAGTTAATATCCCAATTGTTAGTACGAGTAGTATTAGAGTGTATAATGGTTTATTAAGCTGATTCTTCACCCAAAAGATAACAAAGTTTATACAAGTCATTGGAAAAACTTTAATATTCATTTATATAAAATTTCGACACGGAGGATAAGATAATGTTAAATTTTGTTGCATAATACAGGTTTTGATTTTAATTTCCGATGAAGTACCACGACGAGAACGGTTGTCTGCGTTCCAACCGCGCAGTGTTAGTCATCGTTTGTGTCCATACGCTCCCGAATCACAACGTGCTCAAGAACGGAGACAACGACTATTGCCGTTTCGCGGAAGTACTTTAGTTGTATTGTGCGACATAGCAGCTGCCAGGTTGCATCGGGGCACCGGCCCATAGTCTCCTTTGTGTAGTGTTAGTGTAGTGCCCCACGTTCTGCCGATTTCCTGTAAACTATAAGTAGTTTATTGCACACTCCCCTGCCTCAGAGGCAGCAATTCTGTACCAACGTGCTAGTTGTATGTGTTCGTTTAAGCACATACCTTAGCCACCGTAAGGTGTGGGGGCTTGACATATAAGTGTTTTTTAATCACTAACCTGATTGTGATGATCTTTATAGTCGCGTATACCCCGACGTTTGGGCTACCTTCTTAGCGCAGCGCAACTTGCACGCTGCTGAATGTCCCGTTTTACGTATCGACAACTCTATTTTGCCTAGCACTTCGTAGTCGATCGCGGGCTCTTCAAAGAGCTCGAAACTGAACACATTTACAGCGATCTTAAATCACAATATCTTTCAGTCAGGGAAATGTACTGGATGCACCATCCCACCGACAAAAAACTTTACGTCAATTTATACGTGGTCATTCTGGACCTGTCTTCAGAAGGCAAGGAAATATTTAACGTTCGCCGAATCTGCAATCTCACGGTAATTGTAGTAGAGGCTCCCCGAAACAGTGGTATCGGTGACATTATCCAAATTGTACGGCCACTCGGCCAAAATTGTTTCGCCCGGCCTAGGTGCGTTAAGTATCTATGTGATCACGGCATACCCAAATGCACCTTAACACCCGAGTAAAAGGGCCACAGAGATGTGTTCTTGGGGAGAAGCGGAACACTCAGCGAACTATCAGGGGTATAATAAAGCACCGCGCAGGAATCAGCACAGAGGAGTAAACTGGCGTGGGTGAGTGGCTAGCGCTAGCAGGTCACACCTTCGGTACTCTGCCGCCTCAGCTGCACCGACTATGGTGCCCCAACTGGCACCCTCCAGGCAATCCCTAACCTCTCCCCGTTAAAGAGACTTCCGGGCAAGGCGTATACCTTACTATTATCTCGATAGCAACTTTTACCGAACTAGACTCGGACCACAGGCCGGTTGTTTACAATTGGACCGGTTGTCGTGTATTGGAGGTCCCTCAGCCCAAAACCACCGTTGACTGGCGTAAACTTGAGGTCAAACTTAAGTCTACGAACTCCCAGAATTTAGACACTATACCGGACAAGAGAGAATCGCCAGAAGAAGCCAAGAGGGCAATTAGGCGAGATTAGGGCCAATAGCCCGTAAGGTTCGTGTGTCGACTGATTATTACACGAAGCTTCCGGCAGATGTTTGACAACTGATAAGAGTAAAGAATTCCGCACTGAGATCTTATAATCGTTATTCCACGGGAGATAATAAACTTCGGGTATGTTCTCTACAAAACAAAACGAGATTAAACAACGAGTAGCCGAATTTGGAAATAACAGCTGGTGTTACGGCCCTGAGTTACCCCGACAAAGGTCGATTGAGCTAGGGCCCATCAGTAACCCAATTCAACGAGTAACAGAGGGGAGGGTCCAAAATGGCCTATGGATAATTAAATTATAACGGCTAGATACGCAAACACAAAACTTTCCAAATTACAGAAGTAGGGTCTACCACAAGGTGGCGTCAGGGGCAAGTAAATGGTAGTGTGTGTGTAGTGTAGAAAGGTGTGTAATGTAACCTGACGTCACCGATACAATCAGATAGCAGCACCACGTGCGTTGACCGCTCCAGAAGACGCTCACAGCTATCGGAACTCAATCCAGCGTCACTTACCACGAACTATAATCGCGCGCGATCTACACCCGGATCACAAAGTTCAGCGCTCCATACGAAAGCAAAATTCCTTCTTACACTTTAACTAATTTATTTTATCTTTAAATAACTACACAAGCCACTCGTCGACACAAATTAACAGCAATCGAAGTTAAAATAGTCAATCAAAACTCAAAAGCTTCGGTGTCACGTATATTAACGACAAAATACAACACCATGGAGGCCGTCTATATGCAACGCAACAATTATTATGTAAAGCCCGACGTCTAACCGGCGCGGCCTCAGCCCTCAAAAGATTTCTGCCGAATGCCAGGCGCGGACGCCGGCGCAAATGAATACTCCCCCCCGCGCAACTCGCTAACCGGTTCCTCACCCATGACGCGCCTTACAAGCTTCAAATGCCACAACTTGGCGTAAACAAGCCTCCGTCCTGGGCATAAGGACTTATGCCCGCGAGTAAATTGGCAAACGGGATAGGGTCGCAACGGCACGTTGTAAGACCGAATCTCCAACCAAAAACCTAAGCCACCTTAGGCACCCCATCCGTTTCATACGACAACTTAACAATGCGCCTAAGCAAGTATATAAGTAAGTAAATAAGTAAGTATGTAATCAAGTATATATGTAAGTATATAAGCAAGTATAAAAGCAAGTATGTAAGTAAGTATATAAGCAACTCTAAAAGTAAGTATATAAGCAAGTATAAGAGCAAGTATATATGTAAGTATATAAGCAACTATATAAGTAAGTATATAAGCAATGTATAAAATGTATATAAGCAAGTATAGGTGAGTACATAAGCAAGTTTATAAGTCAGTATATTAGTCAGTATATAAGTAGGTATATAAGCCAGGTTATAACCAAGTATAAAAGTAAGTGTATAAGCAAATATATAAATAAGTATTTAAGTATATAAGTTAGTATATAAGCTAATATATAAGTAAGTAAATAAGTAAATATGTCACTAAGGATATTAGTATGTAGTTATATAAGTATGTAAGCTAGTGTATAAGTAAGTCCATATGTAAGTATATAAACAATATAAAAGAAAGTATATTAGTAAGTATATGAGGAAGTACATAAGCAAGTATATAAGCAACTATATACGCAATTTTTTAGTAAGTATATAAGTATGTAAATAAAGGTAAGTATTTATGTAATGTATATAAGCAAGTATGTAATCAATATATTCGAAAGTATATAAGCAAATAAATAAGCAAGTATATAAGTGAGTATATCAGTAATTATATAAGCAATTATAAAAGTAAGTATATAAGCAAGTATATAAGTAAGTATATAAGCAAGTATATAGGTCAGTATATAAGTAAGTATATAAGCAAGTATATAAGTAACTATATAAGCTAGTACACAAGGTGGTATATAAGAAAGTATATAAACAAGTCGTAAGGTAAGTATATAAGCAAGTTTTAAAAGATGGCGAAGTTTGTGAAAAGAAAAAAAAATAGGAAAAGAAAAGAAGTAAGTATATACGCTGGTTTATAAGGAATTATATAAGCAATATATACGAAAGTATAGAAGCAAGTAAATAAGCTAGTATATAAGTGAGTATATAAGTAAGTATAAGTAGGAAGTATATAAGTAACTATACAAGAAATATATAAGTGTGTATTTAAGTAAGCATGTAAGCAAGTATATAAGCAAGTATAGGACAAGTATATAAGTATATACATAAGCAAGTATATAAGTCAGTATATTATTAAGTACATAAGCAAGTATATAAGTAAGTATTTAAATATATAAGTCAGTATATAAGCTAGTATATAAGTAAGTAAATAAGTAAGTATGTCACTAAGTATATCAGTATGTAAGTATTTATGTATATAAGCATGTGTATACGTCTATAAACAAGTATTTAAGCAAGTTAATAAGAAAGTATATTATTGAGTTTATAAGTAAGTATATAAGCAAGTATAAGAGCAAGTAAATAAGTAAGTACATGAGTAAGTATATAAGCAATATATAAGTAAGTATATAAGAAAGTATATAGGCAAGTATATAAGCAAGTATATAAGCGGGCATATAAGCAATTTAATAAGCATGTATATAAGTCAGTATATTAGTAAATATGTAAGCAAGTATATAAATAAGTATATAAGCAAGTATATAGGCAATATAAAAGAAAGTATATAATTAAGTATATAAGCATGTATATAGGAAAGTAAACATAAACACTCACGCCTGTCACCCAGAGGGGTAGGCAGAGACTACAGACTTCCATTTAGCACGATCCTGACATACCTTTCCCGCCTCTTCCACATCCATATACCTACGCATACATGCTCGTCGGTTAAGGGTACTCTTAATTTGGCCCATTTTTAGTATATCGCCAATTTGGTCGACAAACTTCCGCCTAGGACGTCCCTTTCCGACTCTTCCATTCACTTCTGCAACATATATTTGCTTTGTCAGTCTTTCCGCATTCATTCTTTCTACATGACCAAACCACCGAAGCATTCCTTTCTTAATCCTGGTCACCGCATCATCTTGCAAACCACACTCTTCTTTTATCACACAGTTTCTCACCCTGTCACTCAGATTCAGCCCTAACATACTCCTTAGCGACCGCATTTCTACTGCATTTATTCTACTCTCGTGCTTCTTCTGCCACACCCAACTTTTACTACCATACGTTAAAGTAGGGACTAATACAGCATTGTGAATTACCATACGTGCCTTTTTTGACACATTCTGACTTTTCACAATAGAGTGTAGAGCCCCATTTACTTTATTTCCTGCATTCACTCGTCGTTCAATATCCTTATCATATCTCCCATCCCTGCTGAATACACATCCCAAATATACGAACTCATCCACTTGCTCAATTAACTCTCCTTCTATTCTTATTTCACATACCGTCTTGCTTTCATCTCTTTCAAAAACCATCACTTTCGTCTTACTTGCGTTCACTTTCATTCCCCTTTCTTTTAATGACCTGTTCATTAATGTAACCATTATTTGCAACTCGGCCGCCGACGACGCAAGTATGACTTGATCATCGGCGTACAAAAGGCATTTGATGGTTAACTCACCCATTCTTAACCCGCATTCTTCAACTTTCAAATTTTCCAAACAGCTATCCATAAATAGGTTAAACAGCCACGGGGAAGCTACACAGCCCTGTCTGACACCTTTATGGATGCCAAACCAGTCCGAGTAGACCCCGTTGATTCTAACACAAGCACTCGAGTCTCTATACAGAGACTTTAATGCCTGTATCAAACCAGCACTCAACCTAAATGCGTTCAGCGTTTGCCATAACACATCCCTGTCCACTCTGTCATAAGTCTTTTCCAAGTCCATGAACGCACAAAAAACTTTTAGTTTTTCGCCAAAAACTTCTCCGCGATCATGCGCATGGAAAAGACTTGATCTGTACACCCCATTCCCTTTCTAAATCCCGCTTGCACATCCCAAATTTTTTCATCAGTTTCTTTCATAACTCTTTCAATTATTACCTTAGCATACAGTTTTCCCACAATGCTAAGAAGGCTGATACCACGGTAGTTTTTACAGTCCTGCTGTGACCCTTTTCCCTTATATATTGGGACTATCACGGCTTTGCACCAGTCTCCCGGTACCCGCTTTAGTTCCCAACATAAATTAAACAAGGTGTACAGCAGACCTGCCACCAATTCCTCTTCTGCCCTTAGCATTTCGAGTGAAACTCTATCATATCCGGCTGCCTTACCTGCTTTTATGCTTTTCATTGCTATCATTATTTCATCTATACTTATCTCCCTATCTCTTTCATCTTCTTTCGGAATTTCTATTTCATTTAGTTTACACTTCTCCTCACTCATAAATTCGCTTTCAAAATATTCCTTCCATCTCTTTAGAGTCAACACTTCATCATTCAGGATACAGCCATTCTCGTCTCGTATCGCATTCAATCTAGGCTGTTTTGAAAGTCGCCTGGTATTTATTACGAGTTTCCAGAACATTTTAATATTTGCCTGGAAGTTATCCGATATTCTTTTATCATTCCTATCCGTTCTTTCTTGCTTTTTCCTTTCAACTAATTCTTTTACTCTCTCATTTAAACGTTTAAACTCAGCCTTTTTTCTTTCATTCTCATCATTCTTACCGCCAGAATTACCAGCTTTTGTCGCTAGTAAATCTAGCCATGCTCTCTTCTTTGCTTCAACTTCCATACGTACCTCATCATCCCACCATAACGTATTGTCTTTCCTTTCATTCGTTCTCTTACTAACACCACATACTTCGGAAGCTGCATCCACTAAACCTTTCTTAACATTATGCCACACATTCTCCAAGTCTAAGTCATTCACACACAACTCAACCAAATTACTCATATTTTCTCTCAGTCTGCATTTGTACTTGTCTTTCACATCTTCATCTTGTAACCTCTCAATTCTTATACGCTGTAACGCAGTGGTAGACACAGATGTCCTATGCCGCCAACGTCTGAATAAACCCCTAATTCGGCATAAGACCAGGTAGTGGTCCGTCCCTACGTTGGACCCCCGGTAAACCCTTGTATCCACCACTGCGCTCCTCATTCTTTCATCCACGGTTATGAAATCTATCATGCTTCTATCATCACCTCTTTCCCATGTATACATGTAAATCTTCTTATGATGAAAGAAAGTGTTCGTCACAAAAAGAATCCTTTCCACACATACGGTGAGGAGGCTTTCACCATTCTCATTTATACTTTCATCACCAAACGTTCCCAATACCTGGGCTATGGGGCTGATCTATCTAATCATAACAGTATATATAGAACATCTCCGAACTATCACAAGGAGCGTTGGCCGCTCCCCGGGCAGAACACCTTACCCGGCGGGAGATCTCCCCCTCTTCCTTCTACGGCCACATAAGCAAGTATATAAGCAAGTATAAGAGCAAGTATAAAAGTAAGTATGTAAGTATATAAGTGAGTGTATCAGCAAGTTTATAAGTATGTTACTAAGTATATTATTTGACTCCTCATTGTGCGAAATATGGGGTGGTATATTTAACGCCGCTACCACGGCGAGGAGCCGAGTCTGTGCTATCGGCTTGTCGCTCATTTAGCACCACCCAGGGGACACGTGTAGGGTGGGCCTAGGATTACGTGGTCAAAGCCTATGGACGCGAGCGACTTACCCCCTTTGCAAGATGATGTTGTGACCAAGGATTAAGAAAGGAACGCTTCGGTGGATTGGTCATGTGGAACGAATGAATGAGGAAAGAGTGAAAAAGAAAATTTATGTTATAGAAGTGAATGGCAGAGTCGGAAAGGGACGTCGCAGGCGAAAATGTGTCGACCAAATTGGCGATTTATTGAAAACGGGCCAAATTAGGAGTACCCTTAACCGACGAGCATGTATGCGTAGGTATATGGATGTGATGTATATGTATATGTAAATATATAAGTATATAAGCAAGTATGTAGGTATGTATATAGCAGGTATATATCAAGTATATAAATAAGTATATAAGCAAGTATCTAAGTAGATATATAAGTAAGTATATAAGTATATATGTAAGTATACAGGGCAAGTTTATAAGTATATAAGCAAGTATATAAGTATGTAAGTATATTAGTGAGTATATAAGCAAGTATATAAGTAAGTAAATGAGTATAAATGTTACTAGGAATATTGGTAAGTATGTAAGTATATAAGCAAGTGTATAAGTAGGTGTGTATTGTTACGCGGAAACGATTCGTGTATTTAAATTTTATTCGAGGGTATATTGTGCCAAGTGTTTATCCTTCCTTTGACCTATTGTCCCTCCGTAAACACTGAAAGGGGGGGATGAGAGGGGAAAGGAGAGATTCTAGAAGGTGGCGTGATTCTTTCGATCAATGAGAAGCGCGCCCGACCGAGATGCATTGGTGAGAAAGCCGAAGCAATATAAGCTCGCGCGCTGCCCTCGAGTGCTCTCTTGCCACGCGCCGCTAGTCTGAACCGCACCACCTGGCGCAGTCAACCGCCTCACATAGTGTGAGATATCGTCGCGTAGCGCTCTCTTCCATCTTCCACTGTTAGGATGGCTCGACTGGGGTCCTTTTTTAAAAAAAACACCTTTACTGCTGCAAAACTAATTTAATTTGATTTACACTTCGGAATATTATAAAATATAACAAAAATTAGTACCGAACAGAGGTTAGAGTTTGACTGCTTAAACTATATGAAAAATCACTTTTATATAATTTACATAATGCTTACAACAACAATAACTACCTTGTTCATCGGTTCATAACATCTCCCCCTTAAGTAGGAGGGTTTTATCCTTTAAGATAAACGTAGAATACAATAAAGTCAAGATCCTAAGTTAATACAATAAAATATTGAAATACAGTAAAATCATTCAACAATTATAAAAAAAAATTACTGATACAATTGCAATAGCTAATACTTTGTTTTAATTGACAATCTTATTCAATTAACAACTAAGAAACATAATAATAAGGAATATAAACCTTGAAAAAGAAATGAGTGAATTTTAATCGCTACATTATAAAGCAAAGTAATATAAATATTAATCGATTAATAACTAAGAAACTTGTTTAAAAATTAAAAAGATAGTTTTGGAAAGAATTTTACAATTTTAATTGTAGTGTATAATAATAATTATCATTGAAACTGAAAATGATTAGAAATATAAAATGATTTGAAGAAATTTATACATTTTATTCTTATTAAGTATATTAGCAATTTATTTTTTGAAAATGTTAAGAAAAGTAATTAATAATTTTATTTTTATATTCTTAATTTCGGTTATAAGAAACTCTGTTAAATTTCTTAAATTGAACCTTGTCCTTGTTTTTACTTTTTTCTATTTCTGGGAGACTGCTAATCGATTTCGTGTCGCATTCAATTGATTTATCTGAAATATCCGCTAGTTTAGTAGAAATAAATTGACTGTTAAATGTACAAATGATAATAAAATTTCGAATTATACCGTACAAGGAACTGGAATATTATCTTTAAAAAATGATTGCGTTGCATATTACCAAACATTGCAATTTCACCCATCGCATAATTATAAGGCCGTGATGCCTAGCCAAATATCAATCGATTTTAACATAGTTGAAGATAAATGTTGCAAATACAATTTACTGTTAAATGTACAACACTTCTTATCTTAATTTCATAATGGAAAGCAGTAAGTGCCACATAGTGAGACAAGGTTTTCGGAAAACCGAAGATGAATTATGTATCTATCCGTCATGAATAAACTTTAATTTTGTGTCAGCCCTAGGTGTACGTCAAGTTGCCACACAGCTGTTAAAGGCAACTTGACCTAACATTAGCAAACAATGCCGAAGTAAATATTTCGGCAGATTTGCCTAAAAAAAGGATAGATCATAACGTAAAATTAATCTTTAAGGTTTATTACACAACATGTCAAAATTGTACTCACCAAAGATGTATAGTTTAAGCTTTATAAACACAATAATGTTCACACCGGCAAAAAATGTCTTCTGTCGATCACACTTCAAAACGTTCTAAACTATAAACTAATAGTGTTACCACTTTAAAATTACAATATGTTGCTAGTGATAATATAAGAAAATATAGATATATGGCTGGACGTGCTACTCAACAAGGTAGCGCCATCCCAGCCTGGAGAAAAAGAATCGAGGACCGTATCGCAAAAGCAAGGGCCCTTATCGGCAGACTGACAAGCTTCAGGTCCGGTAATATTAGACCGAGAGTTGTGCGCACCGTTAGGATGGCGTTTGCTGGGACAAATATTAGTTTTTCCCAGCCGGATATCACGCAGAAACTAACGGAGCGCATAGATGACCTGAAGCAAAAAATTGCTGCTTGGGGGAAGCGGATTCGCCGATTTAGCGAGAGGTCAAGGCGGTCCAACCAGAATCGTCTCTTCCAGAGTGATCAGAAGAGGCTCTATAAATCACTGGAGCGACCAGAGGTATGTGGAGCGGGCCCAGGACCGGATCAGGCTCACACTGTCGCATTTTGGCGTGGCCTGTGGTCAGGAGGGCTTGTTTGGCGAGTCAGTGTGCGAGTATTACGCCCATGGACCCCGTCATCATAACGCCGGTTGACGTAGCTGAGGCGGTCCGTAGAGCCCCGAACTGGAAAAGTCCGGGACTCGACGGACTGCATCACTACTGGCTGAAGGCGTTCATGGTGTGCACCCTGTGCTCGCCCGTCAGTTTCAAGAGGCTCTCAACCAGAAGTCGCTCCCTAGCCTCTTCACTACTGGGATAACTCATTTGGTTCCTAAAGACCAGGTTACCACAGACCCGAGCAAATACCGCCCCATTACGTGTCTACCCACCATATATAAGACACTGACATCCATTTTGAGCGCGATAATTACTCGTCACCTGGAGCTAAATCAGATAATGTCACGCGCTCAAAGTGGATGTCGGGGCGGTGGTCGTGGAACTAAGGAACCACTCCTCATTGACGCGGTCATTGGCAAAGTGGTGAAACGCAACCGTCGGAACTTCTCCGCCGCCTGGATAGATTACAGAAAGGCATTCGACTCGGTGCCCCATATATGGCTAAAGAGAGTCCTCGAGCTGTACAAGATAGACTGTACAGTGAGAGACTTCCTCGAGCAGTGTATGGGGCAGTGGAGTACGATCCTTTGTCATCTGGGTGAGCGGATGATGGCTGCGGAGAACCACATAAGGATAAGAAGGGGTATCTTCCAGGGCGATTGTCTGAGTCCAATCTGGTTCTGCCTCTCCCTGAACCCTCTCAGTACTTTACTGGAGGGCTCCGGGAGGGGATTTCAGCTTCGGAAAGGAGGTACAAAAGTGACCCACCTTTTCTATATGGATGACCTCAAGTTATTCGCCTCCAGTCGCTCCCATCTTATGGAATTGCTAAACATCACTTGTGAATTTAGCAGTTCTATTGGAATGGAGCTGGGGACGGATAAGTGTGCGGTCCTCCATGTTGAAAGGGGAGGGGTTGCTAACTCTGAGGGCATAGACTTATCTATGCCCGTCAACTTAAGGACCCTTTCCGAGGCTGAAACATACCGATACCTGGGTATGTCACAGAACATCGGTATCGATGAGGCTGGTATGAAACAGTCAGTTTGCGACGTGTTTTGTGCACGCTTGACCAAAGTGCTTAACAGCCTTTTGTCCGGTGTGAATAAGACACACGCAAATAACGGTTGGGTCATGCCTGTCCTCATGTATACCTTTGGCATACTCAGGTGGACCCAGACTGAACTTAACGCCCTGGATAGAAAAGTCCGCACTACCATGACGTCCCATAGGATGCATCATCCGAGATCGTCGGTAATGAGGCTGTACTTGCCGCGAAAGCATGGTGGACGTGGTTTTCTGAGCGCGCTCACCATGCATAATCGCGAAGTGTGCAGCCTCCGTGATTACTTCCTGGCGAGATCGGATGATCCATTCTATAATGACGTCATTTCTAGTGATAAAGGGCTTACCCCTCTATCCTTAGCCAACGAGCAATGGCAGGACCCAGCAGTGCTTAGCATTTCCGACCGGGAGACCGTATGGAAGGAGAAGGAGCTCCACGGGAGGTTCTACAAGGTTCTACATGAGCCTTTCGTAGACACAGTAGCCTCCCTCCACTGGCTACGCTTTGGAGATCTTTTCGGGGAAACCGAGGGTTTTGTCTGTGCAATACAGGTTCAGGTTATTAAGACCAACTACTATCGGAGATACATCTAAAGGATGGCACCGTGGACATCTGTCGAGCTTGTCGCCATCCCGGTGAGTCACTTAGGCATGTCATTTCCGGTTGTTCGGCGCTTTCTAACTCTGAGTACTTGCACAGGCACAACCTAGTAGCCAGAATTCTTCACCAGGAGCTCGCTCTGAAATACGGTCTAGTGGATCGGAAATTGCCGTATTACAAGTACTTGCCGGAAGCCGTGCTCGAAAATGATCGCGCTAGGCTCTATTGGGACCGGGTCATCATCACAGACAGGACTATTCTTGCGAATAAGCCTGATATTGTGCTGATGGACCGGGCACAGTCAAGGATATTTTTAGTCGACATTACCATTCCGTATGACGAGAATCTCGTGAAAGCCGAAACAGACAAGCAAACAAAATATCTGGACCTGGCTCACGAGGTGACCGACATGTGGGGTGGTCTGCCGACCGAAATTATTCCTGTAGTCGTCTCTGCAAACGGGCTAATCCCAGTCAGCCTCTCGGGTCATCTGAGGCGACCGGGACTACGTGGCGGACCGCTCCGGGCTCAAATGCAGAAGGCGGTGCTCCTCGATACCGCCCGCATCGTCCGCCGGTTTCTTTCCCTTTCCCCCTAACCCTCGGCCGTTTGGTCTCCCCTGCCGAGGGCCTCCATCTGGTTGGGCTTTTATTTATTTATGTATTTTTATATTTATTTTATGTTATTGATATTTATGTATATTTATCTTTTCATTTTCATTTATAATTATATATTTATAGAACCCAACCAGATGAGAAAACTATATAGATACCCCACAATAATAATAATAATAAAACCATTTAATCAACTCAAGAACAACACTGGCAAAAAATAAACAACATGTACATATGCAGAAAACAACAAGTATAATTAATATTAGCGAAAAAAAAAAGAAGGAAAACTATAACATTCAACAAAAAATAAAAACTATGTACAGGAAATGTGAGCGTTGCAATGCTGAGTCGATAGGGTCAGCTGCTCAGCATAAGCTGACACCCCCATTGGGATGACCAGCGCTGGTATTCTGCAGAAACCCGTGTGTGTGTTAACGCGTCGGTCAGATGCGAGAGTGAAATACTTAATGTAACGAAGGCGTAAATAAAATTGAATATTAATCATTTCCAACGAATTTCTTAATGTAACAAAGTTGTATGGTGTATAATTAGCAATCAATAATACGGCAACCGCGATTTTTACATAAAATCGTAAACTGAACATATAATATAACCTAGTTTTTTCTTATGGGAGTTGTGCTTGTTTTTCTAAGCTATCTTTTTTTGGATTTCCATAAGAAAAAGTCTGATTTTTAATCTAAACGACGATTTCGTTTGTGCGTTCCTAATTGGTGGTGGGATGTTATTCCAGCATTTGGTTGCGGCATGTCGAAAGCTGCCTCTAAACATTGCGGATCTATGTCCCGGTATTTTTAGGTGGCGACTGCGATTACCGCTGATGTTCCCTCTACTCCTTTCTAATTTGCTGCTAAGATAAATAGGTGTCTGCGATCAAAATGCCAAAAAGTAGACATGCTAAATGGTGCTATCTGCGGTGTCTCATGTTTAAAATGTTGTGTTGATTCAAAAAGGGTGTTACGTGACTACGGGGTGGAATTCTAAAACAGAAGCGAGCGCAAGCATTTTGAACCCGTTGAATCAACTTTTCTGTTCTTACATACAAGCATGGGCCGTAAACTGTGTCGGAATAATTTAATTTAGATAGAACGAGTGAATCTACTAGGCGTACCCGAAGTTCTTCACTTAGATACTGTCGAACCTTATACAGGACTTTTAGTCTATAAAAACAGTTGCGAACTACCTTTGATATATGGTTCTCGTATCGCAAATTTGAGTCCAACTCTAAGCCGAGGTTACGAGCCTCAAAGACACGTTCTAAAACCTCAGCACCTAACTTCACTTCACAATCAAGGGGAACATTATTTACATGAAATTTCGATCCGAATACTATATACTTTGTTTTAGTAGGATTAAGAATTAGACAATTATTTGTTGACCATTCCAATATTCTACCAAGGTCGTCGTGAAGCGACTGCACTGCCGAGCGCCATTCGTTAGATTTAAAAGAAATATATATTTGTAAATCGTCCGCGTATAAGTGATATTTGCAAGATTTTATACAGTTTACGATATCTGTTGTGTAGAGTATAAATAATAGAGGAGATAAGATCGTTCCCTGCGGAGTTCCTCTTGTTAAGGGGCTATACGTTGAACGAAGCGGTCGAACCGTCTACTTGAGTGATTTCGACGTATTGACCACGACCCGTAAGGTAGCTATGAAACCAACTGACCGTATCGGGATCAAAACCATAATATGTCATCTTACCTAGTAGTAATTGAGTATTCATGCAATCAAAGGCCCTTGAGAAACCTAGAAGTACTAGTAAGGTATACATACCAGCATCCTGTGTATTAATAATATTGTCTGTAACATCTAGAAGAGCTGTGGTTGTGCTATGGTTTTTTCTAAATCCAGACTGAAATTCGGAAAGTATTTTGTTACTTTCAAGATATTCCCTAAGTTGTATAGCAACAGCTTTCTCAACAATTTTTGACAAACAGGGTAATATGCTAATAGGTCGTAGATCCTTAGGTTACTGTTAGTGGCCTAAGGACGGCCGTCTTCCAGACGTCTGGAAAGCTAGAAGTTACTATTGAACAATTAACGATAGATGTGATAGCACCTAGTAACTGTGGCAAGGTTCTAAGTAGCATTCCGAGATAGACCCCATCTATGCCCTCTGCTTTCGATTTAAGGTTTAGTATAATTTTCAAAATAATGAAGGGAAAATTTTATATCTCCTATAAAACGGTTGCTATTGAAAAACAATAAAACTGAGTGCGAAACAGAGGAGGTCCCGGGTATATCAAGAAAATGTTTGTTAATTATGTTGGGATCTGTCAGAAGCTCAAGTAAATGAGAATTTTGTTTAGGAGGCAAAACAGATGATTTTAAGTTGCGCCATAGCATTTTTGGTTTATTTAAATTATTATTTATATACTGATTGAAGTATGCTTTCTTTTCATGATAATTGTACAACTAAAGTTTTAAGATTTTTATAATACGTCCTATGCGACTCCATTTTTGATTTAAAATATCGCGAGTGAGCAGCATTCCGTAATCGCATCATAAGCTTTATATTATCTGTTATCCATGGAATGAGGTTTCTCTTTAAGTACAATTTTTTTATGGGAGCTATTAAATCTAATAAAGTAATAATATGAGAATTAAACGTATTCACTATTTGGTTAACATCACGCATTTGTTACAATGAATTCCAGCTAATCGAGTCTAAACAAGAATTAAGTATATCAATCGGTACGTCATTAAAAGGTCTGTATATAAGTCTTTTCGGAAATGTTTTTTCTCTTTTACAGCATACTTCACAAGTTAACATTACATGATTGCTAAGGGGCGCAACTGGTTCCAACGTAACATGTCGCGTTCCAGTATTTGTATATATTATATCTATGATGGCTTCGCTATGGTCCGTGTAATGTGTAGGAGACATAACTATTTGCTGCAGATCTACACTGCTTAAAAATATTTTAAGTTTATGAACCCTAATATCATTTAAACCAAGAATATTTATGTGTTAATATCGCCGAGCAAAATAAAGAAATCACACGAAGCTAACGAACTTATAGTTAATGTAATTGCATCGAAAAATAAATCAACGTCGAGCCAAGGCGGGCGATATGCTGTTCCGATAGCAAGTTTTCCTGTCCCAGAGTTAAGAGTTAACCACATCAGTTCCACAGCCGTGTGCGAAGGGTCCACCGGATGGTGATAAGAGTGCACATTTACGCCATGCCTTATGTAGCCTCACCCAACGCCTCAGCCGCGGCCATTGCGTACGCTCAGCGGACGCGGCGTGTGGCGCAGACTGTAGCCGGGCAAACGAGGCGCGCAGCCCTCTTCGCCAGTACGCAGCCATGTCTCGTTCAGTGCCATTATGTCCACCGAGTGACGTTCCATCGCTGCGATAAATTCCTCGTGATTCGTATTTAACGAGCAGACGTTGAGAAAACCAAATCTTTAGTATAATTTAAGGCCTATGAACAAAACAATTACAATAAAAATTTGAAATATTTACCTTTAACCAAAAAAAATAAATAAAAAGCATTAATAAGAATAACAACGCCTATTAGAGTAAATAAAAAACGTTTCGATAGTGTGCGCATGATCAACTTTAAAATTTGTATCTGAAAAGACCTAATAATTAAAGAACGCCTAAATATACTTCCACCCATATATACTGCCACTAATAATTGTATTATGCGAAAATGAATAAATTGAGCTCTATCGTAAGTAAAAACCAGGACAATCAGCATTGCAACGCAACACAAAACATAGTCGATTAGAATACGTATATAGAAGAAAAAAAAAGATTATAAACGAAAAAGATATATTACAAGGAGAATATTTAGTGAAAACTCGGACAATCAGCATTGCAACGCAACACAAAACATATTCGATTAAAATAATTATAAAGTAAGAAAATATTCTAAACGGCAAAGACGTGCTACAAAGAGAATTTCCTGCGATTACAAATATAAAAAAGATACAAGTATGGAGCAAATATTTTTTTCTTGTGAAAAAGTAACATTATTGTGGCATGTTGAATAAAGCAATATTCAACTGAATGACATACTGAACACAATCAACTTCATACAAGATAATAGGAAAAAATTGCAAAAAATACATAGACCAACAAATGAAGATATAAAAATTTTCTTTGTGTCATTTTCATTTTTAATTCGCTCGGCTACCTTACCGTCATCCTTTCTAGCAAAAAAGTTACCATTTCTCGTCCAAACATATTTCCACTGGGTGCGTGATGCCGCTTCCCGCGCCATGCCAAACAGCTTTCGGTTCAGCCGCGTGAGGCGCTCGTTGACGAAGAACCGGCGCGTCTCCCCCGGCATGCTGATGTCGGCCGAGGTGAGGCCGAAGCGCACACGCGCAGCACGTAGCAAGTCGTCGCGCAGGGCTCGGCGCGCCAGCCTGACGACGATGGCGCGTGGGCGCGGCGACGCGGTCGCGTCCTCAGCGGCACGGTTGCGCCGCGAGAAGCCCACCCGCTCCGCGAATACAACGTCCCGGTCCTCCAACTTCATGCCTAGCTTTACAGCTATAAGCCCGGTTACATGCAAGATGTTTTCATTTTTTCCTTCAGGTAGGCCGGAGATTTTCAGATCGTTATGCAGAGATTCTTGTTCGCGCTCGTTCAATTGTCGCTTCAATTCGGTAATCGTGTTTTCGAGCTTCTCCACATTGCCGGGAGATTTTACTTCGCAGCTCGTCTCCAGTGTAGACACTTTGTCTTCCAAGGCAGTTAAACTTGCGCTGCATGTATGTAGCTCTGCTTTGAAGTCTAGAATCATCCTCCTGCAGTCCGCAATCTCAGTTCTTGTTTTGCTCAGCTCACTGCGCAGATCTCTTATCTCCTGCATTAACTCCCGTAGCATGTGGTTGTTCATTGTGGGTGTATTCTCACTTAGATCTGATTGAGGGGTTAACTTTTCTGACGGCATATCACCACATAACGCTTTTGATGCCCTCGAGGATCACGTCGGGTCTGTTTTGGTTTTGACTTTGCAGCCTTGGCACGCCCATACTTGAGGTGTTGGCCCCGTCGGTACAGAACAGCAAGTACGATGAAAATTATTTGCGCATTTAGAGCACCTCACACAGTCCGCGTTGGATAAAAATTTACCATAGTACCCACACTTAGGCATTTTCTTATTAATTGTAAGTGCAACGGTATTAGTATCACTATTCGTGTAAAGATGGCGTTGTGCTTAGATCCGTTGATAATTTTATCCACGATTTTACATGTATTGTTTTGTGGCGAACAAAATACACTTAATTGATCCAATTAGAGTTCTCGGCAATAATTAAAACTTTTTTCGAATTGTTTGTACATAATATTTTATTTTTAACTCGGAGGGTATGTCAGCAGAAGCAGTTTATAGTCCACCTAGGATCATTTGTTAATTTCTTTTTAATTTTAGCACATATTCACTGGAAAACACTTCCACACATTAATTATATGGCAAAATTAACTTAGAGATGGAACTGACTATAAAACACCGATGTTAAATATTTTTAAAACTAAGATAATCGACTCGGCCTATGAACGTCACACGTCACACACCGACGCGACTGAGTATCTAATTTGTATTTAATTCTATGAAATTTAATACTTTGTCACTTCACGGAACCTTAGCTCAAGTTGATCAAGTTGCTACATTTTACGGTACCAAAATAGATAAGTTTGGACCTAGGCTCTGAATTTAACAATGAAATAATTAAGGAATTCTTAAGCTTACATAAAATTAAACAACACATCGGAACCCCAAATAGCCCAAACTCGATTGGGCTTATAGAACGCTTTCACTCGACGATTATAGAAATTTGTAGATTGTCAAAATACGAAAGAAAAGCCACTGATGCGGCGTCAGTTATGACGTATTCCATATTAGCATATAATAATATAATTCATTCCGTAACAGAGCTTACACTTTTCGAGGTAGTTTTCGGACACACCGACACGGGTAGCCCATTTAATACAGAAATTAATAAGCGGTATTTACAATACTTAATAAGAGACCATGCAAAGCGAAAATTCTTATACAAACATTTAGCAGAAAATATGGTACCGATTAAAAAAAATTAGGGAAAAGTGAGGCGGTGAAGATGAGATAGAATTTCCGTGTGGTAAGACTATATTTGCTAAGGATACCAACAAAAGAAAAAGCAAGAACAGACCGCGATATGTTAAGGCTATGTGTAAGAAAGACTAAAGCCCCGATTATAAATATCAAACGCCCTCCACAGATGGTGCATACTGATGATTGCGATGTCGATCCTGGCCCATCATCTGCGGTCACTTGAGGAGAACCCAGGTATACTTCCGGTAAAACAAGGACAAGCATATACCCAAACAGATCACTGGACTATAATAAAGATTTTAAATTTAAAAAATATTTATGACGTACTAAATCTAATTATTGCTAAATATCATAAACTCAGTAAAGTAATTGAAGTAAAAGAACCATACCCTCGCGAATTTATAAGTGTTAAAACCCATGCAGATAACATACGCGATTTAACCGTTCAAAAATTTCAACAACTTACACCGCAACGTTTTAAGAGAAGGATCCTAAATCCATTAGGTTCAGTTCTAAAAATTATTACGGGAAACCTCGATCATGAAGATGCTCTAAAGTATGATAAACTTACCTCGGAGTTAAGTCACAAGCAAATTATCGTATCTAGGAAACTCACCTTTGTCTCTAAAATGTTGGTCAGCTTTATTAATGCCACTGAATCCTTAAATAATAATTCCATTACGCTAAATGCACGCCTAAAATGTGTAGAGACAATGCTAAATTATCTGACGACTAGAGAAAATAACTGGGTTTTCTCTACATATATTTTTGGATTATTCAATTTATTTATAAGCAATTTTCGAACTATATTTGATAAATTAAATAAAACATAGACTGTACTAGCTTTTAGTAGACTATCTATAATTCATCAATCTATTGTAAATTCTACAGAACTCTTAGATCATTTAAAACTTATATCCAATACCGAAAATTTAGTGTTTTCACCAACCGAAACTAATTTGGTAAAATTAGAACAAACCATAAGAGTAAAATCTTACCTTAAGAAAAACCAGATAGCATTTATAATGGAGATTCCGTTAACTGATAATTATACCTACAATTATTTTAAGGTTTATTTCGTACCTATTTTCTGCAAATCTGTAAACGAAACAATTACCATATTCCAAAAATATCCTTACCTCCTGGTGAAAGGGACGAAATACTTACCAGATACCAAACCCTGTCGATCCCTTGCTGCTGGTATTGATTTCCTGTGTACCGAAGAAAATAGAGCCCTCTACCCTGGACTTACCTGCATAGAACAGTTGATGAAATTTGAGAACAACCTTACTTGTTGCACGCAACACGCTATTATAATTGAAGACGTTAAGGTACAGCAAATTAAAGCAGAAAATTGGATTGTTTTTACAAAGCTAAAAATGACTCTGACCAAACACTGCGATAACAAGATCAGTAAGTAACCCATTTTTGGAACCTATATACTAACCAGTGATGAGCCCTCTGACCTAGAGATACATGGTACTTACATTCATCACCACCATGTTTATACAGAATACGAAGCAGCGCTACCAGTTCCAGTCATCAACTTACCTCAATTACGTTCAACTACCAATGTAACAAGTACACGCGTAGTTAACATGAATGGTGTCAACTTAGACGAAGTGAAGTATATGTCAAATTCTTTGAAACACATTGAAATCTATTTTTCATTATTAAAGCCACCTCCAAATCGGTGAGACGTATTAATTTAATTGTATTTTAGTTTTTAAAAACTCCTTTCGACGTTCCTGAAAATTGACTATATAAGCAAGTATATTAGCAAGTATATAATATACATAAACACTCACACCCGTCACCCAGAGGGGTAGGCAGAGACTACAGACTTCCATTTAGCACGATCCCGACATACCTCTGTCGCTTCTTCCACATCCATATAACTACGCATACATGCTCATCGGTTAAGGGTACTCTTAAGTATTACTCTTAATTATTTTTAACACCTGGCCATCGATCACAAAAAATACCTAAGGTAGCTAGTGAACTCTTCCAGGCATTAAAAATATATTTCATAAGCTTGACACCTGCGCCAGTCGTCAAGCGACTCCTTGTCCAACCAAATGGTTTTATGAGGAGTAATTTATTTTTATTAAAATTAGCTATTGATCTAAAATTGTATTTAATTTTTTTTTTGCTGAGAGTTGGTAGTACAGAAATAGTTCTAAAATTAGCGGAGTCTAATGTACTAAGAGATTTAAATAAAGGTATTACTTTACTTTGTTACATTAAATCTGGAAACACACCAGATTCGATACTAGTATTAAAAATAATTGAATTATGAGTTGCAATCAAATCTAATATCGAAGCAATAACTGTAACGGGAATCCTCCATAAATCTGCAGTTTTCTTTACATCAAGGGTTTTAAAATATTTTACAGTATCTTGTGGTTATACATTTTCATATCTAAATTAATTTAAACAGGTATTAAAATTCTGTTTGATTAACCTATGTTTAATCTTACAATTTACAATCAAACTTTTGTGAACTTATTGTAAAATTCTTAGGCATTTTAATTGCGCTGTGGTTAGAGAAAATATTATATGAATGCAATTAAGTTCTTAACGGTTATAAATTGTTTATTGAAATTTATGGTAATTTTAAACAATTCATATAAAAATATTTAATGCTTAATGAAAATATTCATGTATGTCTTAGTCAAACGTAGCCATTAAAGAAAGTGGATTTTATTATTAATAATAATCGGTGGCTTACTTATATAAGGTGATTTCAAATAAAATTTTCTCTTTTAAGCTTAAGATTTACGATTAAGCCATTTCGTGCTTAGATAAATATCTTAATAACAAAATGAGACGCCAAGCACACTGAACTCAAAAACACGTATTGGTGTTTGTTTGTTAATAGCTTGAGAAACTAAGCGTTGTTGTTATTAATAACTACTTTATAGACAAAAAACATGCGATTTTTGACTTTTACCATCAGGTTTTATTTTTGTGGTAAACCTGTATTGTACTTTGAGTTTGTGACATATAAATAACGATGAATTGAAATAATGATGAAAAGAAACAAAGAATTATCATCATGGTTTGACGTTAGGTTACCCGCAATATTGAATCCTTTACTATAAAATAAATTTATACCATTCTTTGTATGAGCACTGATTCATATTGCGGTGAAATATTACACCCGGATTATTTAATATGTAAAAGTAAAGTAAAGTTACATTTTATAGGCAGTGTACTATTAACATATGTATGAAAAATTTAAAAAAAATAACTTATTTATTATAATGTTGTACAAAATAAACACACATCATGATTTAATCTGCTTAAACAAATAAAACTAGTATCCAGTCTTAAAAAAATATTTACAAATTTGAAAATTTGTGATAATTATTACGCGCTTTTGTAAATACGATTTTGGAAAATCGAGAATCGAGAGCTTCAAAAACTTGTTATTGGGTTTTTAATTCACAATATTTTCTGTAACAGCCCGAGAGTCATAAAATTGGCATGTGCTATGGAAAGCAAGTAAAGCCTTAGACTTAGAGAGTGAGAGAATAGGGATTGCCCCTGTGCCCCTTTGCTTGAGCATGAAATAGTTCACTATAATCTCGTATTGCGTTGGTGGCTAGACTCCGTTGAGTATGATAAATAGATTGATAGATACATTGAAAACACTTTCTGAAACGCAAAAAAAAAACATAAACATTAACAAAAAGAATATAGAGAAAGAAATGTGGTACAATGGGCGTTCTTATCGCTAAGAGAGATCTCTTCTAGACAGCCTTTGGATTGACAGGATTGCAAGAAAACAATAAAAAACCTGTGCGTGGTTTGGCGACAAAAATAACATTTTATATATATATATATATATATATATATATATATTGTGTGTGTGTGTGTGTGTGTCTGTGTGTATGTGTATGTATTAAAACTAAATTACATATCATAAATGTGCCTTACAAATAAACAAATAGTGTAGCTAGATAAAGGTAGAATAATTATATTCATATAAGTTTGATAGAATCAAAGTTAAAAATAATAATTATGTACATATTTCTTAATAAGCGTTAGAAATTGAGTGCATCTGGACGATAATGGCAAGTCATTCCATTATCGGACAGCTTATATAGTGAATGAACGATCCGTCCAAAAATTTGGTAGTGTGAGCTGGCACTTTTGAAATCAAATTTTATGATGATGTCAAATGTCTTAAATGTTAGTCATTGAGGAATTCAAACCGATTTCTCAGGGAAGTAGATAAAAAGGATTAAAAATAATATTACAGAGAAGCGAGAGAATATGAGCATTCAGACGAAGGCGAACAGGAAACAACATGAACCGGTGACGAAAATGATCAATTTACGCAAACCAAGTATAAATCTTATATAAAAATGTTTGTGTGGTCCAAGTTTTTTAAGTTTCATTTCAGTGAGATAAAAATGGCTGATATCTACGTAATTGACGATTGGGTGCAGAAGTGTTTGCGCAAGTGGAATGTTAGTGGCAGTTGATAAAAGTTTCGTAGTCTTCTCAAAGAATGAGCAGCTGCAAAAAAATTACGACTAACTTCCTCTAATTAATGACGCCAAGATAAAGTCTTATCGTTACAAATACCCAAGTTTTTGACGGTACCAATCATCAGATTTATATCAACATTTAACACAACTTTGGATGCTTATGATCGATTAAATTTTGTAAGCGTATGTGGAGAACCTTAAATAATTACTTGTGTTTACAGTGGGTTAATTTAGAGACCATAATTTGGCTATCACGGTCTCGGTCACATTTTAATACTGTGCATAATTGCTACTTCTATCTTACAAGGCGTAGCTTGTGCATAAATCTGAAAATTATCTGTATATAATTTATTATATACAGATAATTTTCATATCTGTATCTTTATATTTATAATATATATATATATATATATATATATATATTTAAGTTACACCATGATGAGAATGTGTCGTCAATGCGTAAGCATGCCGGCACACGAACAGCAACCCGAACAAGTTAACTTCGAAACCATTCAATCACCGTTGGAAATTGTGGCCGTGGAAGGAAAAGGGGAGATCTCTTACCGGGCAAGGTGTTGTGCCCGGGGAGCGGCCAACACTCCATGTGATAGTTCGGAGATGTTCTATATATACTGTTTATGATTCGGAATGTTGATAGCATTAAGCGTTAGGCTTCGATGTATTTCGCTTGCGGCGTGACGACAGCGCCGCCACGTCACCCCCCTGCTTAGAACGGAGGTCGATAGTGCAGTCTCGTTTTTGACGAATGTGCAAGTGCCAGGATATTGCGTTGTAGTCTGCGGTGAGCCGAGAATAAGGCAGGTAATCTGCGAGAGTGCCGTGAAGCAGAGTCGAGCAGTAAGGCTCAGAGCCGTGCCGAACACCGTATAGCGCAGAGAGTAGCTTGAAGGAAAAGGAAGCGTTATTATTCCAGGTACTGCGATGAACCTTGTGAAGCTAGATGGCTTGCAGTATATGAAGAATGCAGACGATATCAGCTCGGGAGCGAATGAGTGTGGTATTCTATGACGATGACGAAGCTTCAATTTTCCGAAGGTTGTTGGTTGCATGTTCAGATCACGTTGGGTGGTCACCTCTGTGGGCGTAGAAGGAAAAGGAGAGATCTCCCGCCGGGCAAGGTGTTCTGCCCTGGGAGCGGCCAACACTCCGTGTGATAATTCGAAGATGTTCTATATATACTGTTTATGCATAGGAATATTGATACCGTGATTTAGGCTTCGGTGTGTTTCGCTTGCGGCGCGACGACAGCGCCGCCACAGAGATATATTATGAGAGCTTAATATGCCCAATAAAATGCCATAATCGACAGAATTAAATGCATTACTAAATCCAGTAAAGCAAGTACTGATAATTTACCGCTCTCAATACCATACATGATATCTTCCGTAATATTGACTGGCTGTGCTAGTACTACGCCCCTGACGAAAACCAGATTCTAAAGGATTTAAAAGAAGATTATTACAAAGGAATGCGTTAACCTTATTAGACATAAGCCGTACAAGGGCATTGGAAAGGAATGGTAATATGGATATAGGGCGATAATCAAAGAAGGATGCAGGATTTGATTTTTTAGGTATTGGAATAATTTGAGCATCTTTCCAGGTTGACAGAAAAACATTACAAGAAATTGAGGAATTAGGGACATGACATAGGATTGGGGTGATTATATCATGAATTGATAGGATCATATTACGACTGATACCGTCATTGCCAATAGCGTTGGAAATAATGGACATAATGCTCTTTAAACATCACAAGCAGTGAATTGATACAAGCAGGACTTTGGTATGATTCAGCTCCAACTCAACGCAGCGTAATGAAGTAATCTGGAAGGAACGGAGCGAATGACGAATGAGTAAAAGAATGATAGTGAGTGAGTAAATGAGAATGAAAAAAAGCAAGAAGGAGTAAAGGACGCTTGTAAAGACGCGCACGCAAAAATTAATTGAATTGAAATAAAGAGTGTTTTCAAGATATTTCTGGTTTTACTGCATGGTCAACACTACATTTTTGGGGGCTCGTCCGGGATCTGTGCAGTAAAATCCCTCAGAAGACAGTGTTCGAGTTTTAGGCGAAATATCCAGCGGCTGACGGCACTTGGTGGCACGCGGCAGCTGCAAAAACGGGGCGGCATTTTGGTGAGGTTATTACAAAAATACGAAACATAGACGAGTATATACACCAAGAGTTAGAGAACGTTATTAAATAGTTTAAGTGCGTAAGCACAAACATCGACCGAAGTCGCGCATGTCAATGCGGGTAAACGCCATACATAATACGAACGAGTCCAGCCACAGTGAATGTACGTCACACGGTTTAGGCAAATAGGCACGCTGGCAGTAAACCCTCCGTGAGCGCCACCACCTGCCAGAACGCCGCTCCTGCAGACGTGATGTAAGTGTATGGCATAACCACCAATTGCATGATCAGCACGGCTACTAGCCGCAGAGCGTTTCATGAGTCTACCGCTCACCTCAAGGGAATGGGGGGGAGTCTCCTCAGATCCTCCCGCCAGCTACCACCCGCATGAGATCGCCACATATGCTCCACCAACCAATACAACGGCAGATATAGCCAAAAGGCAGTTATAAGATAAGAGTAATAATTCGTCATCAGAAAGAGTTTGTGTCACTGACGTTGAGTAAATGCATTTTCGATCATGTTTGTCTCACCCACCGACAAGTTGCCTTCAATCATTCAAAGGTGGGAAAGTTACAGAGATATATTATTATGTTGTTATATAAAACATCATGGAGGGCAGACAGTCTGCAGCCCCGTAATGAAGGGATCCGACTTGGGCAAAGCTACTCAGGCGTGAGTCAAACCAAGACGCAGAGAGTGCCATTGAGAATAGCGTCCCACCAAACAACCATCGCATAGACGCAATGCTGCGGAACGCAACAAGCATCAATACGACTATCGTTGGCTTACACCATCCCAAGGTCCCCCATACAACCCAGCAGACATCACCATCCGCATACCTTCATCGACCAGAACCACAAGAGTGCGTCGAATAAGGCGCAGCACACCCGCAGATTCATCACAAGACGCAATACCGCAAGTAGCAGTAAGCATCAATGCAACTATCATACGGATGGCGCCCACTCACAACACACCCACATGACCCCTATCGATTTTGGTAACAAAGTTTTTATTGTTGTTAAAAAATATCACCAACGTATCATAGTAGCACGCTACTAAGACGCCAATGAACAAAACTCCACGTATCATAGCGCTAATGCACTAAGACATGAAGTTGAGTATGCCTGTTATAATTGAAAGTGCTATCAAACACACTCATCATCCCAATCCGAAATATAGACGACGCATCGCTATGCGCTACTACGCCGCCCACAAACGGTATGGGTGTGCGATATCCACGGGAAAGCCGTATTGCTACAACAAACCCGCTTACCACCGGCACTAAGATGTTATTTATTTACCTCCATCGACCAGAACCACAAGAATGCGTCGAATCAGGCGCAGCACACCCGCAGATCCATCACAAGATGCAATACCGCATGTAGCAGTAAGCATCAATGCAACTATCATACGGATGGCGCCTCCTCACAACACATCCACATGAGCCCTATCGATTTTGGTAACAAAATTTTTATTGTTGTTATATAAAAAATATCATCAAAGTATCATAGTAGCACGTTACTAAGACGCCAATGAAGAGAACTCCACGTGTCATAGCGCAAATGCACTAATACATGAAGTTGAGTATGCCTGTTACACTTAGAAGTGCTACCAAACACACTCATCATCCCAATCCGAAAGATAGACGACGCATCGCTACCATAATATTCCTTTTCAAGTCCCTAATAAGGACTTGTCATTTTGCTACAGTACTAGGAGCAGTCGGTCACCCAAGCACTCCATACAATGCTTATGCATCAAGGAGACCTCCTATAATATTGCTTTTGTATCATAGACCTTACTTTCATAAGTCATTAATATATAGGGTTCGAACCCACGACTCTACTATTGTAATGCAAATTCATCATGGAGACCTTCTATAGTATTTCTTTTCTATCATAGACCTTACTTTCATAAGTCATTCATATATATAGGGTTCGAACCCACGAGCCTACTATTGTAATGCATATTAATCATAGAGACCTTCTATAGTATTGCTTTTGTATCATAGGCCTTACTTTAATAAGTCATTAATATATAGGGTTCGAACCCACGACCCTACTATTGTAATGCATATTAATCATAGAGATCTTCTATAGTATTGCTTTTGTATCATAGAACTTACTTTCATAAGTCATTAATATATAGGGTTCGAACCCACGACCCTACTATTGTAATACATATTAATCATAGAGACCTTCTACAGTATTGCTTTTGTATCATAGACCTTACTTTCATAAGTCATTAATATATAGGGTTCGAACCCACGACCCTACTATTGTAATGCAAATTCATCATGGAGACCTTCTATAGTATTGCTTTTGTATCATAGACCTTACTTTCATAAGTCATTCATATATATTGGGTTCGAAACCACGACCCTACTATTGTAATGCATATTAATCATAGAGACCTTCTATAGTATTGCTTTTGTATCATAGGTCTTACTTTAATAAGTCATTAATATATAGGGTTCGAACCCACGACCCTACTATTGTAATGCATATTAATCATAGAGATCTTCTATAGTATTGCTTTTGTATCATAGACCTTACTTTCATAAGTCATTAATATATAGGGTTTGAACCTGTAATAGTGGAGACGAACTGTCCACTATTAACAGACTCCGAGTGGTTTTCTTTAAGGTGGAGAAATGAAACTACTGTTTATGTTTATGAATGTACTGTCGAATGGGATTCGGAATGGAATATATTTTGCATCAACCTTGCCTATATTTATATGGCTGGCTCACTATTGATTTGCCAATGGTAACAATTAATATTTTGCCTAGCCAATTATATTGCTTATTTTATGACCAATGAAAACTATTTAAAATATACAATTATCTACGTTTCGTTTCCCGGCGTGAGACTTGTTTGTTGTTCACGAAGCTACGTCGCTGGACCGGGCTATATAAGACATGCAGATCGGTGCGCACGCGTAGTCGGCGGGCGGCGGCGGTGTGGAATACAGCTCCGGAACAGCAAGAGGAAACGAACTGCGGCGTTGAAGAAACGGCTCACCATTGGTCGACGGATACGTGACGATAGCGGCGTGTGAAGTCGGTGTGGCGCTGAATGATATTTGCGGCTGCTTCTTGTTTCTTTATAAGAACGTCAAATTATCTATATACAGTCCGCAGTATCTCAGTAGCCAAGAATAATTAGGAAATAAAATGTTTTTTTTTTTATTTATTCTCGCCTTCCGCGTTATGGTAGCAGCGGAGTATATATTATTTATTCCCGTTTCGGTTTGATTAATCTGGCTGCTACATCACTCTCCCCCAGCGAAAGCGTACCGGAGGCTTGACGACTCGCCCGTATTTCGTAGTTTTTAAAATAGGTTTCAACTGGGTTGATGTAGATGATGAATTTTCAAGCTTCCTCGCTGGTGGTTTTGATGATGATGATGAATCCTCTGCAGTATCCTCGTTAATAATATAGGCAGGCTTTAGTCGGTCGATCGATATAATCGTAGATTTCCTTCCGGGTATTTGTAGTTTAAAAGTCTTGCTATTTCTCTCTAATACTTTATACGGTCCATCGTAGGTAGGTTGAAATTGTTTTTTCATTGCGTCGTTTCTTACAAAAACTTGCTTGCATGTTTTCAAATCTTGGTGAATGAATACTGATTTATTATTTCTGTGTGATTGCATTTCGGTGCATTTCAACGATAAGGCTTTGTTAATTGATTCTCGAAGTTTAGTTACGAAATCGTAATCCATTTCTTGTTTGTTTGACGCTGCTGAACTGAAGAAGTCACACGGCAGCCTTATGCTGCAGCCGTAGGTTAGCTGAGCGGCGCTAAGACTAGTGTCTGCACGCGGTGTTGCTCGTAGTCCGAGTAGCACTGTAGGTAGCTCATCAATCCACTTTGTATGTTGAGATAAACGAGTTTTGAGTGCAGTCTTTAATGTACGATGCCATCGTTCGATTATTCCGTTTGACTGAGGATGGTATGCTGTTGTACGCGTCTTCTGTATTCCCATAGTTTGAAGAAGTTTGAGGAATAGGTTGCTTTCGAAATTCCTTCCTTGATCCGTTGTGATGGTTTTAGGTGATCCGAAACGAGTAATCCAATTTTCATAAATTATCTTCGCGACGGATTCGGCTGAAGTATCATCGGTAGGTATTGCTTCTGGCCATCTTGTTGTTCTGTCGATCATTGTTACGAGATAACGATGTCCTTGCGGTGAAGTAGGTAATGGTCCAACGATGTCAACGTGCAAGTGTTCGAATCTCTCCGTGGGTGGAAATGTAGCTAGACTACTTGATGTATGCCTTTGTACTTTGCATTTTTGGCATTGAATGCATTGCTTCGCCCAGTTGCCAACATCCGCTTGCATTGCAGGCCAAAAGAATTTTTCAGTGATGAGTTTTCTTGTTGTTCTAACACCTGGATGACTAATGTTGTGCAGTGTATTGAAGACTTCGCGACGACATTCTTCTGGTATGTATGGTCGCATGGTTGTCGTTGAGGCTTCACAGTATATAGGTAGATGCGTCATTGGCATTGTAACTTGCTTGATGGACAAGTTACCTTGCTTCGCTAGATGTTTTATGTTGTCACTATCTCTGTCTTGTGCTGCGGCGATCTTATGATAGTCGATTGATGTAGGGCACGTTACACTGTCGATTGGTACGCGACTGAGTGCGTCGGCAACTATGTTGTCCTTTCCACTGATGTGACGTATGTCGGTCGTGAATTCACTTATGAAAATAAGTTGTCTTGCTCTTCGTGGTGTTTCCGATAGTGATGGTTTCTTTGGAAGTACATATGTTAATGGCTTGTGGTCGGTAAAAACGATCAGGTTTCGACCCTCGAACGTTTTTCTGAAGTGCTTGATAGCCATGTAAATAGCGAGTAGCTCTCGGTCGAATGTACTGTAGTTACGTTGAGTATCGGAGAACTTCTTCGAAAAATATCCAAGTGGTTGCCATTTCCCATTGCTGTATTGTTGGAGAACTGCTCCTGCTGAGAGATCGGATGCGTCGCTGAAGATAGCAAGGGTTGCTTCGTGTGATGGGTGAGCGAGTAAAGCTGCATTTTGGATCGCAATTTTACAAGCTTCAAATGCCTTCGTGGCTTCATCGTTCCATTCGATTGACGTTTTATCTTTTTTCTTCGTGTTGTGAAGGTAGGCGTGAAGTGGTGCTTGGATTTCAGCGGCTTTAGGTATGTGTTCTCTGTAAAAATTTATCATCCCAAGAAAACGCCTTAGCTCTTCGATAGTTTTAGGTTTTGCATAATCGATGATTGCTCTGACTTTTTCGGCAGGCGGTTTTATTCCTTCCTTGCTGACGGTGAAACCAAGAAATTGAACTTCTTGCTGTCCAAATATGCATTTCGAAGGGTTGATTGTGATTCCGTTGTCTTCTAATCGCTGTAGCACGGTGCGTAGATGGGTTTCGTGCGTTTCTTTATCAGGGCTTGCAACAAGGAGATCATCAATAAATGCGAAAACGAAATCCAGTCCATGAAGTACTTCGTGTATGAATCTTTGGAAAGTTTGACCTCCGTTCTTTAATCCTGGGATCATTCTTGGGAATTCGAATAATCCCATTGGGGTAATTATTGCTGTCTTCTCTATGTCTTCATCGCGGACTCTTATTTGTTGGTAAGCTCGGTTGAGATCGATGGTGGAGAATATAGTCTTGTCTGATAGTTGATGAGTGAAATCCCTGACTCGCGGTATTGGGTAGCGGTCAGGAGTGGTAATAGAATTCAGTCTTCTGTAATCTCCACAAACTCGTAATTCTCCGTTCTTCTTCGGTACAATGTGAAGTGGTGATGACCAAGGGCTTTTGCTTGGATGGCATATTCCTTGCTCAATCATGTTTTCAAATTCCTTTCGAACTTGCTCGTATAGGTGTGGTGCGATTGGACGTGCACGACAATGAAGTGGTGGTCCATTGGTGTCGATGAAATGCTCAACGTCGTTCTTCGGTGTTAATTTCATTGAAGTTATTCTTGTGATACCAGGGTATTCTTCGAGGATCTTGTGATACGGTTGTTGCACATCTATGCTTCTTATTGTGGGCAGATTGGTTGCTTGTACAAAAGACTGAGATGCAAGATTGGTTTTCCCGTCGATGATTCTTCTATTTTTGATGTCGACGACCAACTGGTGATGTTGAAGAAAATCAGCACCGATGATTGGTTTGCTGACTTTAGCGACGATAAATCTCCATTTGAATGGTCGGCGTAGATTAAAATCAAGTTCCATTGTTTTTTCTCCATATGTAGGAATAACCGTATTGTTTGCTGCATAGAGTTGAAAATCTAGTGGCTTCAACTTCTGTCCTTGCTTCGGCGGTAACACTGAGATATTTGCTCCGGTGTCGATAAGGAAAGTAAGCTTGCTTTTTTTATCGGTGACGAAAAGACGGTAGGACTTTGCTGTTACGCTGGATCCCGTCGCATCGAGCGTACTAGTTAGTTTTCCGTATTCGTATTTTCATTTTTGAATGTACACGGTGCTGTGCATTTTCTTGCCTCGACCCCGAAACGTCGATGATAGTAGCAGTAAGGGGATCTTGATGTTGAGCTTATTCGACTTCTACTTGCAGAGCGGTTGCGACGAAAAGGTGATCTTCGGTGTTGCTGATTGCGCTGGTTGTACTGTTGCTGGTAAAAGGTATGATGCTGGGAAGCTTTGAGCGCGGCGACTTCGAATGATAGCTTCCGAATTTCTTCGAGAAGAAACTGGGTATCATTGGCCTTTGTTGAAGTGCCTTCGATGATCGATATGTGTGAGCTACTGCTGTTTTCGATCATCTTGTCCGCCAGGAGTGCCAGTTCGTCGAGCTTCGTCTGCGTGCTGAATGTTTCGCTGACTGCTATTACCGATCGAATATGTGGTGGTAGGTGGTTTACCCACATTAGCCGTAGTGTTGAATCCGGAACTTTATCTCGCGCCAAAGTACGCATTTTGCGTAGGAGTTGTGTGGGTTTCTGGTCTCCAAGTTCTATTTCTGATAGAAGTTTTTGTAGCTGTCGACTGTCGGATTCTTCGTATGCGGAGATCAGACGATCCTTCAGTGAATTATACTGGTCGACTGCTGGTGGGTTGTACAACAGGTCCGCAATTTGTTCGATGTCTTGTTTCTCAAGTTGGGCTATCACCATCTGTGCTAATTGCGCTTGGCTCTTCTTTAAACCATTCGTTGCGGCTTCAAAACTGACGAACCAAAGTCGTGGTTTGTCTCTCCAAAACGGTGGTATTCTTAACGATAGAGATATACCGGCGATTTCTGGTTCCTTTACCGGGTTTGATGTATATGTGTTTGCCTCCTGCTCCATAATGACGGCTTGATTACACTGATTTTATATAAACTGAAGTCTTCCTTCTCGGTGTTCGTACGGGTTTCCTTCGCGGTGTTCGTGCAATAGTAGTGGTACGTCGCAGGGTGTTCCTTCTTGGTGTTCGTACCGGATCTTCCCCCTCGGTGTTCGTACGGGGTCACCACTGTAATAGTGGAGACGAACTGTCCACTATTAACAGACTCCGAGTGGTTTTCTTTAAGGTGGAGAAATGAAACTACTGTTTATGTTTATGAATGTACTGTCGAATGGGATTCGGAATGGAATATATTTTGCATCAACCTTGCCTATATTTATATGGCTGGCTCACTATTGATTTGCCAATGGTAACAATTAATATTTTGCCTAGCCAATTGTATTGCTTATTTTATGACCAATGAAAACTATTTAAAATATACAATTATCTACGTTTCGTTTCCCGGCGTGAGACTTGTTTGTTATTCACGAAGCTACGTCGCTGGACCGGGCTATATAAGACATGCAGATCGGTGCGCACGCGTAGTCGGCGGGCGGCGGCGGTGTGGAATACAGCTCCGGAACAGCAAGAGGAAACGAACTGCGGCGTTGAAGAAACGGCTCACCATTGGTCGACGGATACGTGACGATAGCGGCGTGTGAAGTCGGTGTGGCGCTGAATGATATTTGCGGCTGCTTCTTGTTTCTTTATAAGAACGTCAAATTATCTATATACAGTCCGCAGTATCTCAGTAGCCAAGAATAATTAGGAAATAAAATGTTTTTTTTTTATTTATTCTCGCCTTCCGCGTTATGGTAGCAGCGGAGTATATATTATTTATTCCCGTTTCGGTTTGATTAATCTGGCTGCTACAAACCCCTATTGTAATACCTACTATTGTAATACATATTAATCATGGAGACCTTCTATATTTTTGCTTTTGTATCATGTGAGTTTATTATCATAGGTCCCTAATATAGGACTAGTCATTGTGCTACAGTACTTCAGGCAGTCGGGCTCCCGACCACCCCATATATATGTACAACTGCAGGTATGTATCTCCGGCAGCTCCTCTATACAAGACATCTATACATGAACACCTTCCATAACTTAGGAAACTTTTCTTTTATATGTGAACTCCTTCCACAACTTAGGAAATTTCTTTTATACACGAACTCCTTCAACAACTTAGGAAATTTTCTTTTATACATGAACTCCTTCCACGACTTAGACAATTTTCAACAAATTTTCTAATTATCTTATAAATGTTATTTATCTTTATTTTTATAATATTTTCGACTTGTATTCCTATTATTTATCTTATTTTAAATATTTTTTCAAGTTTTTAATAAATTTATTTATATGGAAGACAATTTTGCTTTAATTTACTATGTTATTGGTCTAATGTTGAATGAATTTATATTAACTTTATGGTTATTAATGTAATTTTATTGTTTAATATATATCTTTAAAGACTATTTTTGACGCCCCTTTATAAAGAATTTAATTATTAATAATAATATTGTGCCGTCACACCCTGACTGCGTTATTTCGCCCGGGCGCGTCGCGATTTTAGGTAATTATTTCACGTCGGTATCAAGAGTGATAGAGGCTTGCTATTACTGTAATAAAGGAAATGTTAAGTAAAACACAAGACTATGTTGCATAGGTTTGTTTATTATTGCTAAGACAACTGTTTATTTTGTTTTAAAGTGTTAGTAGTAAGTTAATTTTTTTTGTAATGTTGTGAATGTTAAGGAGTGAAAGTGGCATGGGTGCCTAAGGACAGGTATGAGATCAAGACAGCCGAATGTGGGATGCAACGCAGCGTAATGAAGTGATCTGGAAGGAACGGAGCGAATGACGAATGAGTAAAAGAATGATTGTGAGTGAGTAAGTTAGAATGAAAAAAAAGTAAGATGTAGGAAAGGACGTTTGTAAAGACGCGCACGCAAAAATTAATGAATTCAAATAAAGAGTGTTTTCAAGATATTTCTGGTTTTACTGCACGGTCAACACTATTTTTATATATATATATATATATACATACTATAATCACAATTGTTATTTTCTTTTAATTAAATTTGAATTACATACAAATCTAACAACTAATAAAAAAGAAAATAAAACTATGCAATCTTGACCACCTGCCAGTGCCAACACTAATCTAATAACATAAACTTATATATAAATGAAGTAATACATAATTTAAATAGTAAAAAATAAGAGTGAAAATAAAATACACGTAATCAGAATGGAATTCCGTACCATTTGTAACGAACCGGAACAAAACTTTAACATAATTCTTAGAGTGCGTGATATGTTATCAGTGCTAAAACTAGTGATTAAATTCTTTTTAATCTCTGCTATCATAGATCAATTTTAAAATTTAACGTAAAAAAATTAATATAATAAGATATTAAGTTTATAATTTAAATGACCTAAGAAAATAAAAATAAATAAAAACAAAGACTTTACTACTTTACGTCACGGTTGGTAGCACATATTTTATCTTAATTAACCCGACGGGCCTGTTTCTCCTGTCTGCGCTGCACCTGCTCTTCCAGCCGTCGGGCCTGTTTCTACAGCATCATCATCAGAGCACCTTAATTTGGTTCTGCAGATGCAGGAGCTGCTAACGGGCCTGCCTCCGTGGCCAGCAGCTGGCCCCCCGAAGTCTGCGGTGTTTTACCACTAAATCGTCTCTAGTCCATCTCATGCGATGACTTTAACTCGGTTAACGCGATGGTGAAGTCATTCAAATACTTTTGTGGAATTTGCACTAGGCACACTGAACCCTGCACTGGAAAGCGAAGCAACGGGCCACGCGACCAATCAGAGCGCGGTACTCCCGCGAGTGCTTATGCAAACTCGGTATCCACGTGACCCCGGTGGCTGGAATATAACTAGGGCCCCCGGCCGGCATTCGGCGGGTCGACGTCTATTCCGTTTGTGCCGCCGCTCCCGAGTGGTTGTGTAAGCTGACCGCACTTCCATCTCCATACGGTGGTGCCCTCTCGCTCTCGCGCTTTCGGTCTCCCACTCACGACGTGGCCGAGCAGTCACCGACTGTGAGTACGCTTGTTTTTCACGCCGTTATTGCCCCCCCCCCCTGCCTCCGGCAGGGAGGTTTGATCAATTTACGGCTTTGCAATTATTATTTTATTTTTTATTGTTTTGTTTTTATTTCTGTTTTTTTTTTTGTTGTTTCTTATTTCTTATAACGTTAATCGATTGTTGTTGTCAGAACAATCCCTCGTACTTTTGAGTACAATCCCTAGTTTTTTTAGTTTGAAACGAAAACCCCCTGCCAAAATGTCCACCATGGACATTAACCAACCTAGGGCCATACTCACCCAATTCATACAATTCCAAGGCTTAACCTTCCACATCGACGAAACCTTTTTTGTCAGAGCATTTACCCCCCTTGACCCTCCGACATGTCCCCCACCTCTCTCGTTGCGTCCTCTTCAGTGCCCACTAAGACTGCCCCGCAGACCGACTCGCCCGAAACCCCCAACTCTGACGACATTGAGTACTCGAACACCGCGTCCGCAACGTCATCCTCTCGGAAGAGGTCCACCCGGTCCAACAATTCATCTGGTAGCTGCTTCACGGATTTGACAGTTTCTGATGGAACAGTCACCGACGCGACCCTCTTCACTAAAGTGAAGTCCAAGCGCGGCCCGAAACGTGCTGCAACTTTTGTTGACTACAGTATTAACAAAGCAAAATACAAGGTTTAGAGAATGTTCAATTCCTAGTACTAAAACGACGTGAATATCTTGCTCCGCCACCTTGTTTGCACGACCGTGCGCGGTAAATGTCGACCGGCCCCTGGACACGAATCCAGAGACACGATAAAAAGAAACGATCCATTCCCGCTGTCTTATTCTACTATGGAAGCAAAGCACCTAAATATAGTACCATATAATAGGAATTTTAAGCTATATTTATATTATTTACACTGATTTTGTATCAGATAAACATCTTAATTTAGGGCGGGAAAACATTGTCGTCCCTGGAAATTATCACGACGAATGCCACACCAAAACCTATATCTATTTGTAAACAATAGTACATTAACTTCTGTGTTGCGGTTTAAATAGCAAAGCGAACGGTAATAGATACTATGCAACATTCCACCTACTCCTCAGGAGGAACAACGCATTAATCGTCATTCGACATTTGTTCATATTTGCCTACATGTGCCCATTTGCAGCAGTCGCCACAACCATCAAGTGAACTGTTAGCTGATTTGTCACTTTAATATTATAAGAAGGTAGGATATGAGTTATGCATTAAAACTGAGAGTCCATTAGTCAACAAATTATGCAAAGATGAACGCGATGGTGCTAAATTACATTGAACAAACTTATACACAGTTAAGTAAAATTAACATATTTTAATTTCGCAAACAAATATCCTGGAAGGTTTGACACGTTATAGAAATAAGTGTTCAAATATTTTTAAATTACATTCAAATTTATTTTAAGAAAGACAATTTCATTTATTTGTTTATTTATTTATTTATTTGCATAAAACATTGGTAATACATTTATTTTTAATATAGAAAAGTTAAAAAGTGCACTAATTAAAAATAAAGACAACGATAAGTATCTAGAATAACTAAAATAAGTATTGATGATATTATATGATTCATTTAAATAATAATTGAACATGTAGAGTGATTCTTACTTTAATAATATTATTTACTGCCAACCTTAAATAACTTATTCATATAACCTTTAGAATTTATTTAAAGGCCTATTCTTATTTTACAAACAGCCCAATTAAAATTACAAATTTATTACGGTAGTATTTTGCCTTGTGTTAGTAAACCATGGTAGCTTACAGTCTAAAATTCCAGAGTAGTAAGCAAGCAAATTGCGGCCTTCCCTGTGGAAGGCCTATGTTAATCAGGGGACTGCGTGAAGGGCTGTAAAGATTATAATGATATGCAATTCTAATTTGATACCTGCCGTCACTGGTTAAATTAATTGTTTATTGCTTATTATTTGAACCCTGACATAGTGACGATACGTTTCTAATTCTACATAAAATGGTTGTGCAGTGGAAGGTGAATTAGAGCATATGAGGAGTACATTGAAATAAGCGATTGTGGAAACGCGCAGTACGCCTCTCAAAAATCTACCGCTGCTTCCCCGTATAGCCCTCAGCAAGCGGAATCGGGCTATCGTGATGGCTCTGAACCAATTGCTGGTGATCTATTTGGAAGCCAGCCGGGACTTTTGCGAGACGGACTCAATTCTCTTTGGCGCCGCACTTGAACTCTGCCGTATTATAGGCGCCAAACTTTCCACGGCTGGACGCACTACTGGAAAAAGTAGTGCTATCCCATCCAGGAGAACAAGAATTGAAGAACGTATCGCAAAGGCTAGGGCCCTCATTGGCAGACTGATATGCTTCAGGTCAGGCAATACCAGACCAAGGATTGTGCGCATCGTCAGGATGGCGTTTGCTGGGACAAATGTTAGTTTGTCCCAGCCGGATATAATGCAAAAACTGACGGAGCGCATAGATGACCTGAAGCAGAGAATCGCTGCTTGGGGAAAGCGGATTCGGCGATATACCGAGAGGTCGACACGATTCGACCAGAATCGTCTCTTCCAGAGTGATCAGAAGAGGCTCTATAAATCATTGGAGCGACCAATGGTAAGTGGAACGAGCCCAGTACCGAATCTTGCCGACACGGTAGCATTCTGGAGCAGCCTGTGGTCAGAGCCCGTAAACCACAACGAGAGCCCTTGGACGGAAGTTGTGGCGAGTCAGTGTGCGGGTATTACGCCCATGGACCCCGTCATCATAACGCCGGATGTCGTCGCTGAGGCGGTCCGTAGGGCCCCGAACTGGAAAAGTCCGGGGCTTGACGGGCTGAATCACTACTGGCTGAAGGGGTTCATGGTGTGTCATGCTGTGCTCGCCCGACAGTTTCAAGAGGCTCTCAACCAGAAGTCGCTCTGAGCCTCTTCACTACTGCGATCACTCATTTGGTTCCTAAATATCAAGGTGCCACAGACCCGAGCAAATACCGCCCCATCACGTGTCTACCGACCATATAAAAGATACTAATATCCATTTTGAGTGCGAGAATCACTCGTCACCTTGACTCGCGTCAATTCGTCGACATCAGTCGCGCTCTCAAAATGGATGTCGGGGCGGTGGTCGTGGAACCAAGGAACCACTCCTCATTGACGCGGTCATTGGCATAGTGGTGAAATGCAACCGTCGGAACTTCTCCGCCACCTGGATAAATTACAGAGAGGCATTTGACTCGGTGCCCCATACTTGGCTAAAGAGTGTCCTCGAGCTGTGTATGGGCAGTGGAATACGATCCTCTGTCATCTAGGCAAGCGGATGAAGGCCGCGGAAAGCCGCATAAGGATAAGAAGGGGTATATTCCAGGGCGACTGTGTGAGTCTAATCTGGTTCTGCCTCTCTTTGAACCCTCTCAGTACTTTACTGGAGGGCTCCGGGAGATGATTTCAGCTTCGGAAAGGAGGTACAAAATGACCCACCTTTTCTATATGGATGACCTCAAATTATTGGCCTCCAGTCGCTCCCATCTTATGGAATTGCTAAACATCACTTGTGAATTTAGCACTTCTATTAGAATGGAGCTGGGGACAGATAAGTGTGCGGTCCTCCATGTTGAAAAGGGAAGGGTTGCTAATTCAGAGTCTGAGTCAACTTAAGGTCCCTTTTCCGAGGCTGAAAAATACCGATACCTGGGTATGTCACAGAACATCGGTATCGATGAGGCTGGTATGAAACAGTCAGTTTGCGACGTGTTTTATGCACGCTTTTACAAAGTGCTTAACAGCCTTTTGTCCGGTGTGAATAAGACAGATGCATATAACGGCGCGGTCATGCCTGTCCTCATGTATACCTTTGGCACACTCAAATGGAGTCACACTGAACTAATCGCCCTGGATAGAAAAGTCCGCACTACAATGACGTCCCATAGGATGCATCATCCGAGATCTTCGGTAATGAGGCTGTACTTGCCGCGAAAGCATGGTGGGCGTGGCTTCTTGAGCGCGCTCACCATGCACAATCGGTGTGAAATCGGTAGTGATAAAGGACTTACCCCTCTATCCTTAGCCAACGAGCAATGGCAGGACCCAGCAGTGCTTAGCATTTCCGACCGGGAGACCGTGTGGAAGGAGAAGGAGCTCCACGGGAGGTACTAAAGGGCTCTACATGGGCCGCACGTAGATACAGCCGCCTCCCTCAATTGGCTACGTTTCGGTGACCTCTTCGGGGAAACCCAGGGTTTTGTCTGTGTAATACAGGATCAGGTTATTAAGATCAACAACTATCGGAGATACATCCTAAAGGATGGCACCGTCGACGTCTGTCGAGCTTGTCGCCATCCCGGGGAGTCACTTAGGCATGTCATCATCCGGTTTTTCGGCGCTTTCTAACTCTGAGTACTTGCACAGGCACAACCTAGTAGCCAGAATTCTTCACCAGGAGCTCGCTCTGCAATACGGTCTCGTGAACCGGAAATTGCCGTATTACAAGTACTTGCCGGAAGTCGTGCTCGAAAATGACCGCGCCAGGCTCTACTTCCCAGTAGAGCTATCATCACGGACAGGACTATTCCTGCAAATAAGCCTTATATTATGCTGATGGACCGGGCACAGTCAAGGATATTTTTGGTCGTCATTACCATTCCGTATGACGAGAACCTCGTGAAAGCCGAAACAGATAAACGAACAAAATATCTGGACCTGGCTCACGAGGTGACCGACATGTGGGGTGGTATGCCGGCCGAAATTATTCCTGTAGTCGTCTCTGCGAATGGGCTAATCCCAGTCAGCCTCTCGGGTCATCTAAGGCAACTGGGACTCCGTGACGGACCGCTCCGGGCTCAAATGCAGAAGGCAGTGCTCCTCAATACCGCCCGCATCATCCGCCGTTTTCTTTCCCTTTCCACCTAACCCTCGGCCGTTTGGTCTCCCCCTGCTGAGGGCTTCCATCTAGTTGGGCTTTTATTTTGTTGGTACACAGTATAGGTATCTATAATAGACTAGCTCTTTAGATTGCGTGTCCGGTGACCTGCATCATGCCCATACTTATTTAACAGCTATACCTATGTATGTGTAATGCATGTGTATGTGTATAATAGAAATAATATCATAGATGTGTGCGTGTGCGTGTGTGTGTGTGTGTGTGTGTGTGTGTGTGTGTGTGTGTGTGTGTGTGGTGTGCGTGTGTGTGTGTGTGTGTGTGTGTGTGTGTGTGTGTATTTAATCTGAGTTAAATACTTAATCATAAATAACTATTAAAGAGTTTTTTGCATGCTTCAAGTTTTATAGTTTTCTCTCTTTTTCGTAATAATATCAAAATTGTCAATATTGTCAAAAATACAATATAAGTTAATACAGTACAATAGTAGTTAATACAGTAATAATAGGATATTATAAATGCGAAACTTTGTGGGTATGGATGGATTGACATCATCCAATATCCATCCATGTTTGTTACTCTTTCACGTAAAAACTACTGAATGGATATTAATGAAACTACAATAATATACATTATACATCAGAATAATACATCGGATACAATTCAAAAGATATTGTGTGAATTGTTCAAAATATGACGATGAGTGTCAAATAAGTAGGAAAAAATCTACCAACTGCGAGCTATTCTGGCGTGCGCTGTCAAAACCGCTAGAGTTACATGCTGTGGTACAATGCTGGTGGATGAAGTGGGGTCTGAACCCAAAAATTATTTATGTGATAATTTTAATGTCATAATGTTAGTTCTTTTCTACGCCACGCTAATATAAGCTACTCGAAATACTAATCCTGCGCAGACGAAGTCGCGGGCACCAGATAGTTTATATATATTTTAATGTCTAAGTATGTTAACATATAATATCGATTACTTTCTATAATGACATCAAAATGTTATGCCGGTATGCTAACCCAACATTATAAAATGTATTTTAGTTTAATACACAATATTGTGTTAAAGACAATAATTTAATAAGGATAATTTAATAAAGCCTATGTCTATTTTTGTCCCAATGATATAAGGTTACCAACGTACATAAACTAAATCAAGTAGGCATTTGAAGTTTTTAATGCTAAATTGGAAATAATAATTAAATTTGGCAAAGTTTACTTTACTTCAAGAAAGTTTCAACGGATTTACAACTTAGACTTAGACTTGTTAACGTAAAGATTGGTGGTCTCGCGAATTAGTTGATCGTTAGTATATTGCGCAGTTTTTAACGAACTATCGACCATTAACTATAAACATGGAGTAACTTCAAAGTAAGAGTAAGTTACTAAAATTCGCTTTATCCCGTCGCTTAGATGACTCTAAGTCTACAAGCAAATTTTATGTGGCAACGTTTTATATCTTAAAAAATGCGTTTTTTAAACTAAATATTTTAAAACATTTTTTCTGTGTCAGACTGTCCGCTGTTTTTATTTTAACGAACTAAAGGTTATTTTACTTGTTTCTCAATAAATATTGAAAGCTGGCTTTGTGGTTTAACAAATAAGAATTCATTATTAGAGAAGACCCTAAATAGAAAATAGTTTTTTGTTTTGTGAATTAGTAAACTTGTTTACACTATGTGTTCACACAACTTTTTCATGTCTAAAATATGATTTTACCATTGTATGTAATACCTCTAAAAAAATTTTCACATTCAGCTTTGTGACTTCACTTTCTGGTGTCTGGTCTTGCTACTAGTGTGACTATAAAATTTATTTTAAAGAAAATATAGTTGACATGAAGCCTGTACTTCGAATGCTCTGATAAATCATAGCGAAGATGGTCAGATTTGCCTCTATTATCACACGAGATGACTGCTCCTGAAAATAAACTCCATTTGTAAATTAAAAAATTTTCGCCGGATACTTCATATATAAAGACGGTAAAGTTTGATTTAAAACATTGAAGTTTAAAAATTCAATAAATTGGTCTCATTCAATTTTTTAATCGTTATTATGTTTAGTTTTTTGGTAAAGAGATTAGACAAAGCCTTCGCCTTTATATTTAATGCAATTTAAATCTCATTTTGTGAGAGGTTTTTCCTTTGTAATGCTTTTAAGAAACCGTCCACTCTGTAACAATAGTCGACCACAAGGGTTGTGTTAAGTACATATTTGCTTAGGATAGAACGTTGTTTCCACCAGAGACAATAAATATTTTATGTAGTTGATGACACATTCATGTACCATTGAAAAGCTTATATCGGTGACCGATATGCCTTAAAATTTATAATGTTTTACGTTGTTGTTTTTGGTTTTTTTTTCTTTCTTGTAAACTTACTGAATTAGTCTATATTATGTTCTTAGTTTAGTTTTGTTTCTTTTTATACATTCGCATGACTCCAGTCAACATTTATATTGTTATTATAACAAAAATAATGTAAACCCCACAGTTGGGACAAAAATCCGGAAACGGTAATATCTCTATTCGAATTCTAACCCACGTTCCTCCGCGTCTTAGTACCGCAACTCACTATTAAGACTGCGCAAATACAAATTATTCTACATGTACGCAAATATACAATTGCATATAATCAAGGGTACAATATAAATGCACGCAAATTGCATACAAGCATGTCCTCTTGACCTGTCACATTATCAATCCGACATAAATTGTCATAGATAATGTTATATTTCTAAATTACTGTTTTTTATTTTAGGAAATTAAATTTGAAAGGCATTTCTTATGGAAGAAACATCGATCGATTTCTTGCCATTTTCCTTTCTTTTCTGTAATTGTGAAGTTACATTATGGAGTAGTGGATAGACGTCTCAGCGATGAGTTCAACCACGAGAAGCTATTGGGCCCAATGGCACAGCTTGCTGATTCAGGATGGAGTCCTGTGCCGTAAATGGGACAATGGTCGAGGAGACAGCTGTCGTTTGCAAATGGTTGTCCCTAAAGCTAAAGTGCCGAATGTTCTATAGCTGTGCCATAATGGTCGTTCAAGAGTCCATCTGGGAGTTAAACGAACTCTACTGAAGGTCCGAGAACGGTTTTACTGGGTCCATTATCGTGACGATGTCGAGGATTGGTGTCGTACATGTACAAGTTGTGCGGCTGTGAGGGGACCTCAGACACGTAGTAGAGGAGCGTCGAAATTGTACAATGTCGGTGCACAGCCCCTGACATTGCGGAGCCGTTACAGAAAAGCGCAAGAGGGACTCCTAAGATCGTCCATGTGGATCGCCTGGTGCGTTATTCTGGGGCCGATAATGCTCGGGACGAGCATGTCTTAGAAGGGGGCAATGTTGCGCGGCTAAGTTGACATCTGGCAATAGCGCCATCTAGTGTCGGGTAACAGAACGAAGAGAGAGCTATCCAGAAAATGACATCACTAATCTTTCAACCGACAGCGCTATCTGTTGTCGAAACGAAGAACTAAGCTTCTGGAAGCTGACTTCTTCGTTTCGACACCAGATGGCGCTGTCGGTTGAAAGATTAGTGATGTCATTTTCTGGAAAGCTCTCTCTTCGCTCTGTTACCCGACACTAGATGGCGCTATTGCCAGATGTCAACTTAGCCGCGCAACAGTAGTATAGTTGTAGTACGAATTGGTCGGCTCGACCAGTGAAGGAACATGTTCTCACAGAATACCAGCGGACAAATAGTTGCTTAATGCTGCTAACGTATGGTGAGTGTAGAGAACCGGAGACCTTTTTTACTGGAAACTAAGCATTCTATCTTAGTTCTTACGGGTGACAACGAATCTGCATTTTGATTCGTAATCGAGAATAGATGTAGATGTTTATGGGCCACAGTAACCACTTACCATAAGGTCGACTGTGTGGTCCTACAAAAAATATTATCATACTATATTGATAAAAAAGACAGAATTCTAATCAAAGTACGTCTTACTTGATTAATTTTCTAACCTTATTCAATTTCTATAGGACTTCGGAAACGAGGTGTGTGCATCGGTGCGGTCCGAAGAGAAGGCGGACACGAATGTGGTTGTTGGGGCTTCAGGCTATGCTGTCATCTTCTTGATGTGGGTCGGTTATTTCTCTGGACACCTCTTGATGTACGTAGTGCTGTGTAAATGTGGACTGGACGGTTTAGATTGTCCATCGAGATGGCGTTCAGTTCTTGGATTAACTTTCTGATGCCACTTCTACACTTATTTACATGATGTCGGCAGCTATCGGAGCAACAAAGACAATTGTTCAGATTTCCAATGTGTAGTATTTTAGATGTTCCCGTTTTTCCTGTTTAATTTATATACTGGGTGGCGATTAAGTTATCGCATTTTATAGCACAGCAGTTAATGCAAGTTGATATACGTCTGTTGAAATAATAAAATAAGCCATAATACCAAAAGACAAAAAGTGCATCTTTCAAACAAAATAAAAAATTACACGAAATAAATCACCTGGATAATATTAGTTTACTGACCTGAAGTGACCTGTAAAAGCGGCAACATCGCGGCGACACGGCGGCATTGACAAAGGTTACCTACACTTGCCCATACATAGGCAACTAGGCACGTGTAAGGCGATTCTCATGCGATGTTATAAACAAATCTCAGACTTTATGGTAATGTTTTTATCCAAATAATCACTCTTATCGGTCACTATAGTTTAATAAATAAATTAAATCAAACTTTTAGATTTTCAAAATGCCCGCCGTGTACCCGAATGCATAACTGACATTGTCGCATGATATTATTTCGGACCTTGCGAAGTAGGTCACCATTGGCTGTAAATTTTTTTATTTTGTCGAAAGCCCGAATAATCCTTATTTTTATGTCCTCGACAGTCGTTACTTCTGTGGAGTACACCTCATTTTTTCAAATAACCCTATAAGAAAAAATCTAACGGTGTTAGATCCGGTGACCTTGCTGGCCACCGAGAAGGTCCGTATCGGCCAATCTACTGCTCTCCGAACATTTCAGTGAGGTGCTGTCTGGCAGCCACCACTAAATGAGCAAGGTGCTCCGTCAAGCTGATAACCGGCTATTTTCCCCTAACAGTAATCCATCAACGTAATACGCCACTGGGCCGTCAAGCAGTTCCAAAAACTTAGGCCCACTAAGGTTTCCTTCGATAAACAGGGCAAATCTGTATTGGTGTATAGACTTTCGACACAGTTGCGGATTTTCTTCACTCCAGTACCGTAAGTTCTGCCGATTCCATATTCCGTTGCACGTGAATGTGCTCTCGTCAGTCCACATTATGTCAGCTAAAAAGTTGGCGTCATTAGCTACACTGCTCAGGATCCATTAGCAGTAGGCATCCCTGACTGGCTTATCTCTATCTAATAAAGCCTGTACCTTTAAATATTTGAACGACCGTTGCTTGTTTTTTCTTAATATTTTGTGAACAGTCTTATGGGGTACACGGAATTGGCGAGCTGCTCTATGGAGACTTGAAGTTGGATTACGAGCGAAATAATTCAATATTTGTTCTTCCTGAGCCACGGCTACTCGCGGAGGAAATTCAACCTGACGCGGGATCAAATATTGACCGTCGCGTAATCTTTGGACTGCCCGTCCAATTTCGCATAAACTCTCACACCACCTTATCACAACTATTATTATCCTATTAAAGTATCCTATCATAAACAAATCAAAAAACTTATCAAAATGTCCACAAAATTTAAAAACAACAATTAAAACTCAAAGGACGTCTACGCGAAAATTAGGTCAAGTGACTTATGAACCATCCAAGGGCACCAGCGTCGGACTAAGTAACTTAAATTATCGTCCCATGCGCCAGAGAAATACGAATATAAACAACACGCATCTTCACACCACTCCCTTCCATTTCTTATCACTTCACGCATGGCGAATTATGACATCGGACATGTGTTATAAGTAAATTTTTTGCTTGAATTTGTTTTTACACACTCGCTTCGCGCGGTCCCTTTGTTTTTAATTTCGCGCATAAGAATTATGCCTTAAATTGTTAGTCTTAAGTATATTTTTGCTTGATTTTTCCTTTATTTGTGTAATTCAGAATGGCAAAGTTTGAACTAGGTATCTTCGCCTTTGCCGGCCGTGGGTCTTTGACCCTTTAGTATTCGTCAGGTGATAAATATATGTATTTACATGATGTTGTTTAATATTAAATCGAAAAAAAAGGCTACTGGGACTAGGATGTTAATTTTTACATTTCTTTTAGTTATGTATGTTAAAAGAACGTTATGTAGGATATGTCTTTTCATTTAATGTGATAACTTCAAAGTCACTCTGTATATAAAAAAAAAAATTTTATATACTTGCTTGCCAGTCAGACGTTGTTCTGCCTTTTTCGACAACCCATTGTAATGTCCTATTAAAATTCCTTAAATTCGCTAAAAAACTTGTGGGTCACTCATGAGCAAAAAAACTATCCTTTTTTTATAGAAGAGGTGGCAAACGAGCATGCGGCTCACCTGATGTTAAGTGACTACCGCCGCCCATGATCAACCGCAACACCAGGAGAATTGTAGGTACGTTGCCGGCCCTTTAGAAAGGAGTACGCTCTTTTCTTGAAGGTATGAGGTGGTGGTAAACTATTCCACAGAGAGGTTGTACGCGGAAGAAAACTCCTCTTGAAACGTACAGTGGTGGACCGCCAAGCATCCAGATGATGTGGATGGTATCGCGACGTTTGCCAAGAAGTGCGTTCACGAAATTTGGCGGCTGGGATTAATCCGAACAATTCCTCAGAGCACTCTCCATGGTATATGCGAAAGAAAATGCAAAGAGATGCAACATCTCTTCGCAGTGCAGTGAATCGAGCCGATCGGAAAACACTTCGAGCAGCTCTGCGCTGGATGCGGTCAAGTAGAAGGAGCTGGTACTGGGGAGCCCCAGCCCAGAGATGGGAACAGTATTCCATGTGCGGCCGAACCTGCGCCTTGTAAAGTTGCAGGCGGTGTGCCGGCATGAAATACTGTCCCGCTCTGCTGAGCACGCCAAATTTTTAGAGGCCAATTTGGCCTTCTCTTCCAAGTGACCACGAAACTGCACGTCACTCGATATGTCGACGCCGAGGTTCCGATACTGTCTGAGGCAACAAGGGGAGTGCCTTGAAACTGAGGAGATACGACAAAGAGGTTCTTTATCCTATATCTCTCAAGTTGGACCAAACTGCACATGGTGCACAAATTTGATTAAAACAGTTAAGGAGTGTAACGGTTTAGGAGTTCCTCGCGGACAAACAACGTGACACGTAATTTATGTATATTAAGCTATATATATATATATATATATATATATATATATATATATATATATATATATATATATATATATATATATATATATCCCTCTGCGACTGACGTGGCTCAATTTTTACAATTGTACTGACGTGGTAGTATACGAGACACAATTTCAAAAGCAAATATTTTTATAGAATTAAATTATGCAGGGATTTTATTTATATCTATAAGATTGTTAACCTAATATTTATATTAAGTGAACTTAAAATAAAGAAATCAATTTGTATTTTAAAAAATAAACTGTGTTTATTGACTCTACACAAATCAGTCTATGAATCTCTACTTAAATATTAATGACTTAGACAAAATTACAAAATCAACTTTTTTTTAAATTTCACATTAGACATTTTAAAAATTTAACAAGTATACTAGAGAAAATTAGGTACGTTCATTGGTTGACTTCAAAATTATACATTTTCAAAATCACAGCTATATTTGACAATTATCACACAGTGGCTTGGAGCACTGAAAGCAAATTGGCTTATATATTTAGTTATATATTTAGTTTGTTTTTTTTTTTTACTTTTGTTGGACAAATAGAAGAAAGTTTTCTGCCACTTGGTGGAGCAGACCAAACTACTGGTGGTGTTGGGGGATATCCTTACCTAAAACCCCAGTGATTGTCATGCGCAGCTCCCTTGGCAATATTTCATTGTATACCATTGTTTTCATATGATTCAGCACTAAATCTCTTGCCATATTAAATAATAAAGTTGCTCTCCTCATTTTTGCACTAGAGATTTTAACATTGTGTCAATCAGCTTAGACAAAAGTTCCAAGTAACCTTTAAAATTTGTTGTTATAGTACGGCCTGGTAATCGAAATATATTATGAGTTGCAATACGTGATATGCTAGGACGCCCTTGTTTACTTCAAATGAAACCGTTTTTGCCCATGAAGTGGTCTTCTAACACATCTGAAGATCGTCGGCGTTCAACTGCAATGGCAGGATCTTGTCATGCTTCTATGTCGGACTCTGGATCTTCATCACATAAAATAGTCATCTTGAAGGTCATCTAGATCGTCAGCATCACTAAACTCGTGGTCACTTTTCTCTTCCAGCCACTCTATTATTTGATTTTCATGACCCACATAAGTTTCAGCCGACGTTCTCTTACGAAATTCAGCCGCGTGGACTATAGATACTATTTCGCTATAAAACCTATGTTACTCAATGGTAATATGGCATTGTAGTAGTGAAATAATGTTTTAAATAGTCCCAGTAGTTTTGAGTTTATTCATTTCGAATAAAAATACAAATTTATCTCCTTTATAACATTAGTTTAGAAAGAAATTATGTAAATAAAATAAAATTGTGAAATAACTCAAAATAATACAAAAAATTACTTATCGTAAGATAAACTAAACTTAGTAAATGATGTGGTAGTTTAGGAGACACTATGGAAAAATAAACATTTTACTGAGGTGGTGGTATGGTACACTTACCTTAACACTGATGTGGTAGTCTCGTGGACACAATACGCACACATGAGCTTGCTACCGCACCCTGCCGCACACCGACCAACGCGCGAGCTTACTATGGCAAGGTACTAAGAGTGGCGACGCTCAAATTTGAAAATTAATGGTAATAAACCGAATTTTATATTTTGCCGGTGTCTGTTGGACTACCACGTCAGTCGCAGACGGATATATATACTTTATGTGTTTATATACATCTGAAGTTATATTATGTAGTTATGTATTATACATTTTATTGCTTCTTTTTTCTATATTGCATTATATTAGTTGATATATTGTTTGTGGTTTAAGTATTATTTAATTTAAAATAACAATATTGATGACTTAGGGAAGTGTAAATATGTGCAACCAGGAACATTCATACGCGACGTAATTATCGTGTATTCAATGGACCCTAAACCATCATGTAAAAGTGAAATTATATCTAAAGTTATTAGTGAAATCCCGTTACAATGCAAAACTATTTTTTTTTTCGGAAAATTAGATATCTGAAACTCTTATTAATAGTGAGTGGATTTATATTCAATCGGACCCAAATAAAATTTCTATAGATGGTACAAAGTCTCAACTATTCGAGGCAAATATTCTGGGCACAGGCATAATTAAAATCCCTGATGGTTATATTGGATTTTGTAAAAGCACTATATTTTTACCTATATATAATGTTTTAAATATTACTTCACCTATAAATTATATGCCTGACTATAACCTTATCAATGACACATGTATTATTAATAAGTTCAACTATGTTGTAGAAAATGTGTCTCCTATTAGTTTACAAATTGTAGATTTAGATGAGCTTAATTCAAAAATAAAATAATTATTGATTCTTTTATAAGTAATCTAAAATAAATAGAAAATAAACCTCACATTATTAAATATTACCCATGTTACAATTATTCTATCATTATTATATATATTATTAGTAGCTATTATTTATATTACTAGTAGCTTATCTATATTATTAGTAGCTTAATGCTGCTGCGTTTCGTATGGTGAGTGTAGAGAACCGGAGACCCTTTTTACTGGAAACGAGGCATTCCATCTTAGTCCTCACGGGTGACAACGCATCTGCATTTTAATTTGTAATATAGGATAGATGTAGATGTCTATGAGCTGCAGTAATCACTTACCATCAGGTGGACTGTGTGCTCGTTTGTTACCCTATCCTATAAAAAAAATATTATATTTTCTATCTTAATTTTGTCGTGTTTTAGACATTTGGGTTTGAATCTTTTCCGTCGATCACGTAACATCAACATAAAAATTTATGCTAGTAGCACTCCTAAAATGAAATTCATAAAAAGTTCATTTCAACCTCATTTAAAATGTACGCAACCTAAGATTGAACAAAATGGTTATTATGAAACTGATAATGTTGCACCGTTGAGAAACCAAATTTAAAGTTGTTATTACTGAATTAGTATCTGGAGACTTTCTAAAATCATCCCTAAAATCTCTTCTTAAGGGGAGATGTTATACCCTGTATTAGTCAACCTTAGTGCTGCACTGCACCTTAATAATGTTGACTTAGCCTTAAGGTTGAATTACTATTGGAGTGAAGCACTTTGATTACGGCTGTCTATTTATATCTTCAATCCCGCTCGGTTTTCTACGGACCTAAATTAAATTCTAATCAATTTCTAGTGTGTAATTCATTTAAACTGTAATTAAATTTCAGTGTTTTAAATAATTCTTTTTTTATCAATATGTCTCCGTAAAACAATACGTATACTTCCATACCAAATACTCACCACGTCATTTTACTTTAAGTACTTTGTTACTAAAATTTAGTTACAAATTAGCCGATCAGGTTTTGACTGATGCGCGTCCCGACTGCAATTTTAAAAATGGTGAAAAAATATTTATTGACCCAATTCCTTCAGTAAAAATAAGTTTGGTATCGGAAATACCTCAGTTCATCGGGAAAAGGTAAAGTTTTGTGGTTTTACTTACAAATAACCATATTTTGGATATGGATCAAATTTATGCCAACATGCGAAAATATATATTTCATCCTTGGTCTCAATTTGGCACATCATGCATTAGAATAATGCATACATACTATGTTTATGGCTTACGTACTCCTATAGTTGTGGGTGGCCATTCCAAAAAACCTGAACTAAAGACTTTTCTTTAATAATTGGTACACGTTACTGCCATATTTAAAATACCGGACAAAAAAGAGGATCTTGTCATTGGGTACAATCATAGACAATCGCGATTCTGGGTACAAATTTCCACTTGAAAAGGGTATGGAGAAGAAAGTACGAAGTAATATTGTTGCAAAGCTTACACTTTTCGAAAAACTTTAATTTATCTCTAACAACGTGGTATGGCAACAGTGTTTTAAACTTAACATCTACCTCTGTAGACAGAGAACCTATGGCGGAAGTACGATGGAATAACAAAAAATAAAAAATCTACGAAGCTGTTCTCTGAACGAAAGCTGTAACCACATATAATGGACCATGCCCATTCTACGACACGTTACACACTGTGGATACTACTACTAGGCGCACTCTTGGAATACTACACAGATCGGATCTCACATGGACATGACGACGGTCAATGCTTGGCTTGCAAAGATGCAGAAACGCTGATACCGATCCATGGTTACCGCTATGCGATTTCAAGGTATCTGTTGCTGAAGCCTTGTCTATGTTCAATGAACTCAGTACGAGTTCTAAACGTTCACGGTCTTCTTCTAATCTTCTTGAAAATGCAATTCAAGGAAAGAAATCCAGAGGCGATATTGCAGTAATACCATCCCAGGAAGTACGCTGGAACTAACGAACCACTTGTCTGTCTGGGCATCCAAACAACGCCGTCAAGTGCCAGACTGTACCGGTGGATCCCATGTCGAATGCAAGAAACGTAATATCAACTTGTTGTTTCAATGATAAGCGAAAACATTTCCTGCTATTTCATACAATTTCATTAAAATATTTAAAGTTATCAATTTAAAATTTTTAGTGAGATCTGTATAATCTTTATATAAAAATTATTTGTAATCTTAATATAAAAAATTATAATAATTATATTGAAATTTAATTATTTTTTCATTACTTTTTATTGATTCCTTTAAACAACATATTATATTTTTAACACAAAAATAAAAAATCATAAGGGGTTAAGATATTAATGCTGATAACTGCTTTTACCGCTTCATCTGTCTCAGGGCTCGTGATCTGTAAGGCTGTAAGTTATGGGATTCACATACACAGCGTCTCCTCAGATATCATAGTCAGCTTGCCGGCTAAGCGCTTGTCATAAATATTATGCTAAGAAAAAAACTCGCGTTCTATCTCCGCCAGTACAAATGAAATGGTTAATTGTAATTTTGAGTACTGATTTACCAAGGGCTCGACACCGAAAGAAAACATCGTGAGGAAATTTGTATGCCTAAGAAACAAATATTTGTAACATGTGAAGTCCGACAACATGCACGATGATGAAGCACGGCGGATATTATCTTACCCTTCATCATTATTATCATTACAGCCCTTCACAAGTCCACTGTTGAATGCAGGCCTCTCACAAAGAATGCCACAAAGCACATTCCTGAACCACCTGAATTCATCGACTTACTGAATGCCTTACAAGGTGATCACATCATCTAGTGGGGAGCCACTTTACACTTCGCCTACAAGTATGAGGCTGCTACATGAGAACCTTGCTTTCCTATTGGTTGTTGGATAGTAGATAACTACACTAACAAATAAGAATCACTATAAATAATGCCTTCCAGACCGATTTTCAGTCACCACGGCGATCAGTCTCATTGGAGACTAGCCATCTGCGCAGGACAGAACTATAGTTCCCGAGTATACGCTCTCTATTCCTATAAGCTCATAGCACATGGCATTTCGGTAAACCGATACAACCGAAGAGAGATCAGGCGCAGGACCAAAAGCTTTAAATGTTTTTAGAAGCAAAGGGCTGGATCACAGCCAAGTTTCAAACTCCGGACTGCTACTAGAAATTTCTTTTGTTAGTCCCCTTTTTTTGTTATCCCGACCCGGGATGCGATTCTGGGACCTCATTATCATTAGTTGCTTTTACGATTTTTTGTATTGGGATAGTTCGGTGGCTGTAGAGTGACATAGGCTACTTCTGTCAGAGGAAAAACATATCATTCCAGTGGGAAAATTGAAAATGTTGCAAAATTAAATTCAGCTGGGTGGCACCACCGTGATTCTACAAGACGGACGACGGTACGATGGACGAACACAGAAGGGCAGAATATCTGGAATAGTATGTCTTTTTACCAAAATTAAGATAAAAAATGTATGGATCTGTATTTTTCCACGCAGAACCGAGAAGAGAGCAATAAAAAACATAAAATTCACCAGCTGATTTTCTTCAAACGTTTTGGTGCATTGTAATTCACAGAATAGGCGATAACCTCGCAGACGATATTAAGTAATCCGTTGATGCTCTGCCTACCCCCGCAAGGGTTACAGGCGTGATTATAAGTATGCATCAGAAATACTATCACCACCTGTCACGCTTTCACCCTTAACTATTACTTAACTGTGGTAGAAACAGTTCTTAGTAAGCCTTATTAATAAACGGGGGCCGCACTGCACATTCTGTTTTAAAACTCCCTCTAAATCTAGCCCAGAAAGAATCGCCGATCTGCAACTTGAGCAAAAATAGTGCACGAGGTACAATGCTACATTACTGCAAACTTTTAGTGTGGGAAGAAATTACGATGTCGCATAAAAAAGCTGTAGAAGCACTAAATCGAACGCTCCAGGATTTGCGCAGCAATACCGATGTAATGAGAGGAATGGTGGTTTTACTGGCTGGTGATTTTCGCCAAACTTTACCCATTATTCAAAAGGGCACATCTGCCGATTAAATTAAAGCATGCCTCAAGTCGTCTATTTTATAGAACAAGGTGACTAAATTCAGTTTAACTACGAATATGAGAGTGTATTTGTATAATGATATCAATGCTGTAAACTATGAGGACACACTATTAAAAATTGGCGATGGGCGGTTGAAAACGGAAGTTGAGGGCTGTGATAAATTGACGAGAGATTTTTGTAATTTAGTACAGAGTCATTCCGAATTAATTGCGAGCGTTTATTCAGATTTAACGAAAAACATGCATGAAGACAAATGGTTATGTGAAAGGGCGATTCTTGCACCAAAAAATGAGAGCGTTAACAAAATAAATTCAGATATATTAAGCGAAGTAGCAGGAGAAATAACAGATTATTTGTCAGTAGACACAGTTATGGACACAGAACAGAGCCCTTCATATCCCGTAGAGTTTCTAAATTCTCTAGAGTTGTCAGGTGTGCCCTCACATAAGCTTCAATTAAAATTAGGCGTCCCAGTCATGCTAATGCGAAATTTAGATGCTCCTCGGTTATGTAACTGGACAAGGCTGCGTGTGACACTTCTTGGACGGAACATAATCGGTGCTACAATTTTGACAGGAGTAGGAAAAGGTGAAAATGTTATTTTACCACGGATCCCTATAATTCTCACAGATTTTTTTTTCAATTCAAAAGGTTGCATTCCCTATTAAGCTCTGTTTTGCAATGACAATTAATAAAGCGCAAGGGCAAACGTTACAGGTAGCGGGAGTCAACTTAGAAAAACCGTATTTTTCTCATGGTCAGCTGTATGTAGCATGTTCGCGTGTGTCAAATGGCCAGAATCTCCACATTCTTTCCCCGAATGGAAAAACATATAACATTGTGTACAGTAGCGTCTTAAAATAGTGTTCAGTTAGTATTTTTTTTCCAAAATTCCCACAATTAATTAATCAGAATTCCCACAGATCTTCCCTTTCAATTCAAAATTTCCTATTTAGCTCAGTTTCTTTTCAATTCCAAATGCTGAACCTCTGAAGGGACCTATTAAGCTCACTTTCATTTCAACTCAAGAGTCTGCATCTCTGACGAATCTTTTATTTAGCTCAGTTTCCTTTCAATTCAGAAAACTGCATCTCTGACGAATCAATTTAGCTCAGTCTATTTTCAAAAGTCTGCATCCTTGACGGATAATTATGCTCAGTTTCCTTTAATTAAAATATATCATATTTCTATTTGGAATAAAGAGGCTATTTTCATGCTTTCCAATACGCTGCGTTTCAAAACATTTAAACAGGCTGACGAATCAATTTTGATCAGTTTCCTTTTAATCGCTGCACCTCTGACAAATCTATAAAATTCAGTTTTCTTTCAATTCAAGAAGTAATGGATAGTTTATTTCCCAGTGAACCATGCGGGCGAGGCCGCGGGTAACAGCTAGTTAATTTATATTCTACGTTCATTACGTACGCCATTTTCATTTGGGTGTTGTTGTGTTGATTTTTAGATTTTTCTGGTGTTTTACTATAGTGTTTTATTATAAAATAGTTATAAAAGTTTTTATGTGAATATAATTTATCTTTTTACGTAAATAATTTTGAGTAATATATAGAATATAGTTATTTTCACGCTGCCGACATCCGCTTGGTATATATTTTTTTTGTTATCAAAATACAATAAAATCTTCTTGTAATGAAGTAAAATCTGACTTTTGTTTAGAGCACAAGATTGAAAATTATGTAAAAATTTTTTAGTGCCAAACCTCTTCATGGACAAGTAGTCTCTAAATATAACTTTTTCTTGTCCAGGATGATTAGTATGCAGTCCTTAATTTTTACATTTTCTACTATGGTGATGTGTGTTATTTTGACCTGAATTCAGAACTCTTGAACAAATATGACCGTCATCTTAATAAATGCATTTTCGATCGTCGATTCATTTTTAATCTTCGAAAGTATGATCATGTGTATACTTATCGCTCTCAACTTAACTGGTTACCCATTCGTCAGCGCCGTAGTCAACGTGCACTCACTACTCTTTTCTGTATCTTGATGGCTCCTAATCCTCCATATTATTTAACTCCTCATTTTCAATGTCTTAGCTCCAACCATGGTAGAGTTCTCCGTTCTAGTAATAACCTTTTGCTTTAGTGCCGCCTTTTAGTACTAAATTTGTAAAATCATCGTTCTTTGTTCAATCTGTTCTTCTTTGGAACTTCCGAAATCAGGAGTACCGAAAATCTGATTTCGTTCAAGTCTAAAGTAAGAGAACTACTTGTCAATAAAATAACGCTCCCCCCTCTTCGCATAATATAAATATAATATTTATAATTAATGTACCCCTTTTAAATAAAATTATATATATATATATATATATATATATATATATTTGTGTTTTTGTGTGACCAAGATAAATATGATATGTTTTAATAATTCTGAATGATCTTTCAAAAGGTTTAATAATAGGCCGTTTGTAATATTTTGGCATGATCCTCTTAGTTAAGACCCTTATTTACGTTATGTTCGTACACTTAGTTCTTTAGGTGTCTTATGGAAGAATGAATATTTACTAGAGCAATTGAAAGCTGTTGGTAATGCCTTATAAGCTAAGAGAACCCCGTTCACGAAGACAGGGCTCAAAAAAAGGTTAAAAACATAAAACGTCCCTATTCCACTTGTATCAGGTTTACATTATTAATTTATAATTATTTTTCCCTTCCCGCTTGGAAATGGCTCACAATATATTTATACTAAATACCCTATACAAGGGCTTCGCTCTACTACATTTATTAAAAAAATATAGGGGAGTGGCTCACACATGCCGTGCGCGGTGAGCGTCAACCATTTTGATGCACTCACCCCGAGGGGAACGCTAAATCGGGAACTGGACGAACGAATACGAACGAATCCAGCCACAGTGAATGTACGTCACACGGTTTAGGCAAATAGGCACACTAGCCGTAAGCCCTCCGTGAGCGCCGTATTTTCGACTTGTATTTCTATTATTTATCATATTTTAAATATTTTTACAAGTTTTTAAATAAATTTATTTATTCTGAAAGACAATATTATATCTTAAATTTACTATAATATTCGTCTCATATCTGAAATGTATTTATCTTAACTTTATGCTTATTAATGTAATTTTATTGTTTTAACACGGCTAACTACTGTGACGGCACAATATTATTATTAACTTAAATATAAAGGGGCATCAAAAATGGTCTTAATATATATATATATATATATATATATACATACATGTAATGTGTATATGAAGTTAAATAAATAAGTTTAAATGCTTTTAAGTGCTGTGGGTGGCTACGGTCGCATGCAACCGCTCAGGATTTGCCAGGCGCATGCGGCTGCATGGGAATTTTATGGGGATTGAAGGGTTAACACCATCAGTGACACCCAACATGACGTTTCTTTTTTAGTTGGTGATTCAATAAAATTAAGTGAATTCTATTAAACATTATATTATATTTTTAGTTTGGTTGTAAAATTAGTTAAGATTATGCTCAGAGTCAACTAAACAACGTTAATCATAACTTAGGAAGTTATTTCATCATATAAAGTTTAACTCGTAAAACAAGACCTTTCAAAGTTGTAGTAATCTTGCCCAACTGCTTGTTACGAGTACTCGTTTTAACATTATGTGTTTTCCTAGAATGGGTTGCGGTACTCCCTTGTGTTTAGTGTGGCGATTTAACAAATTTAATTAAAATTATGAAGAACTATTTGTAGGGTATTACAAATTCTATTAATCTATAAAAACTCCAAACTTTTGCAAGCTAATTAGAATAAAAAGCTAATTTTCAAAAGTTTTCGTATAATTCATTTTTTTTTACGAAATTCATCATTGTATGTTTTTATATTAGAATGTATTGAAGTGACTTCCTATGTTTATAATTTTTTCTTAATAATAATGGTCAGTATTTAAAATATATATATAATTTTGATATCTTCAAAAAATATTTGTGAAAAATGCAACCAAATCTGAGGTACATTTAGCGAAAAAGCAAAATTTCATCTAAGGTATTTCTACGACATTGCTATGGTATTCCTATTACATGTGACAAAGTGGTTCGTTACTAGATACTACCTCCAAATATTTGATTACTGCTTTTTCTTTTACACCAGCTTCTAAAAGTTAACAATTGGACATGGATCTCTCCCGTTAAGCAGGAGTTACCTTGGCGCTACTTTGGAAAGTGCCGCTCTAAGTACCTACTTTACGTCTATCTTAAACAAAATAGATATATCACCGTATCCATTATATTTTTCTGGCAGTTCCCATAACCGCCTCTTACGATAAACACGGGATGTATTACGGTAATGGATAATTTTACACTGTTACTGCAAAGCAAATGAAAGATTTCTAAGTTCATAATTTTGGTCACGACGTCCATCATATAAAGTAAAAGCGATGTTACACCCTAAATATATGTCTCACTATTGGGCACAGCCTCCTAGCATGGTCTATATTTCTGAGAGAGATTTCGACGATCACGTGGTAAACTTAGCAGTTAAAATCGCAATAAACAATCATTGGTGCTGGTAGAGATAGAACACGAGTTCCTTGCTAACCATTAAATTTATGGCAAGTACTATGCCGGCCAACTGTACTACGATATCTCAGGGGACGCCCTGCATGTGAATTCCACAGCCTCACAGACTGACGAAGCTGTGAAAGCCAAACAGCTAACAGCAATAACATCTCAGAATATAGTCATCTTTTTTACAGGATAGAGTGAAAAACGATCACACAGTCCACCTGATTGGTAAGTGGTAGCAACCCATACGTGGCCCATAAACATCTACATCTATCTTCGATCACGGATCAAAATGCAGATGCGTTGTCACCCGCGGAAACTAAGATAGAATGCCTCGTTTCCAGTAAAAGAGGTCTCCGGTTCACACTCACCGTACGAAACACAGCAGCATTAAGCTACTTACTATTTTGTGCTGGTATTCTGTGAGAGCGTGGTCCTTCCCCAGTCGAGCCGACCCATTCGTGCTACAACTATACTACCAGTATAACTGCAGCATGGGCGGGGGTTAGTCTACTCCTAACTTTTTGATATTATAAATAGGACTAGATTAACACCTATTCTGCTCTCCTGTCCGGCGAGCAGTTTGGCGTATGGCTCTGGGGGAGAGCGCAGGTCGTGTTGATCCCCAGGGCAAGTCTGAGGAATTCTCCTTCACGTGGTTGCCGCCTGTTATTTGCTCTGGTTCAATAAGAAACAGACAGAACAGAAACACTCGGACGATCCTCTTTTTCTTTTCTTTTATCCCTCCCCTTTTCCTATCCTAACCCAATCTAAGGTGTCAAGCGTACCGTGCCGATGGATGCGTGACTGGAGGGCATTAAGTAACTAAATACCTTAGATGAAATTTTGTCCAGTCGCAAACGGTGCCTACCCGAGACCAGGGCGATTCGGGTAATATTTCAGCCCTTCCCTTGGCATGCGGGCTCTGCCGGGGGGTGACCAAGTATTTCCCTAGCTAATCGTGGAAACAAAATGGATGAAACCCGGCATTTTGTAAAAGACAATGAGAAGTCTCCTTTAATGGAATTAGCGGTAGATTTGGAAGAGGCTCCTTTAGCCTCTCCAACACCCTGCAACAGTGGGCCCCAACCTGGGAAGAGCCGTGAAGTGGAGGGCACGTTTGCAGCCGAACCACAATCGAAAACGAACCAAGTAGGGGAAAATAAAAAGTTCGCTAGGCCTTATAAGCTTAGTGGGGCAGCGAGGAAAAAGGTACCGAAGGCTGATATCAGCTGAGATTGGAGCCGAAGAGTCCCTCTCTCTCTGCCAGAAGCCTTGGGATGAAATTCCTCTGCCCAAGCCTCCCCCAGTTCCGAAGGCAAAAAAAAACGCAGTCGGTCTGAGGAAGAGTCCTCCAAAGATTTTACGTGGTAAGAGCTGCAAAAGGAGGGAATGTTTTTCGCAGCACAGGAAGACTGTAAAGCTGGCAACGGAGGAGAAGAAGCTCAGCTTTAGTGCCGTAGCTGGCTCCGCGCGTATAGGAATTCGCAATTCGAATCCTATTAGTGTGGAGCAAATGTAGCTGGTCCACCGGGCACTAACTCAGGCCATCGCTAAGACGGCCTGTGGGGCGCAACCGGGAATGGGTCCAAAGACGAGCCCAGGAAGACTGTGAAGCTGGCAACGGAGGAGAAGAAGCTCAGCTTCAGTGCCGTAGCTGGCTCCGCGCGTATAGGAATTCGCAATTCGAATCCTATGAGTGTGGAGCAGATGTAGCTGGTCCACCGGGCACTAACTCAAGCCATCGCTAAGACGGCCTGTGGGGCGCAACCGGGAATGGGTCCAAAATTTTCGGGTTTCACATACAAGCCAGGTTGGATTCTGGTAACGTGCCTGAATAAGGCAAGCCAGGACTGGATTGTGGGTGAAATCGGAAAAATGAAGCCCTGGCCGGAGGCAGAGCTCTCGGTAATCCCCGAGGGCGAACTGTCTAAGCCTCAGCTGGGCATTACCTACTTGCCCCGCAGCGAAGCCGACTCTCCAAAGGAGGCGGCTGTACTGTTGATGGCACAAAATGAAGGGCTTCATACTGAGCTCTGGAGAATCCTCCACCGTAGGGACGAGGAGAATGGGTTCTTAGTAACCTTTTCTCTGAACGACCCATCGGCGGAGGCTCTTCGGAAGGCAGGCAGCAGTCATCCTTGGCTTTAAGAAGATAACTTTTAAAGTCAGGGGAGGCTCTGACGCGGAAATGGAGCCCGAGCCGCCCCAACCCCAATACCCCCAGCCCTCCACCTCTCGGTGTGAAGTTGGTACGCCACCGGTGAGAGTGACGAAGACCCAAGGCGCAGATTTCGCCTCGGTTCGACGGCCTCTGCTAGTGTCGTCCAGGCTGGGGGGAGGGGAGGTGGGAGCGGTTCGACGAAAGGTAAGGGCGGGGGTCAAGTTCGCAGGCAAACGACGTCCTCGTCCTCAACAGGCGGAAAAGACCCCTGCCCACCCCACGCCCATAAATGGCTAAACCCAAGGGTAAGACGAGGGTCCTCCAAGCAAATCTTCACCATGCATCAGCTGCTTCTGCCGTTGTGGAGGTTTGTTTTGCAGAGAACAACATTGACCTCGCCCTTATATAAGAGCCTTGGGTGGCCAACGGTCAAGTTCTGGTATTGGCGGCTGCCGGTAAGATTCTTGTCAATACCAAAGGCTGTAGACCCAGTGCTTGTATAATTTATGAAAAAAATATTGAACTTTTAGCTGTTCCAGAGTACTCCAATGATGACCTGGTTACAGCCTTCATAAATCTCTAAGGAATGCACAGGGGCCAGAGTAATCATTTGCTCAGCCTATCTTCCCGGCGAGAACGCAGATCCTACCATCGAGTTAGAGCGAGTGACGGAGTTTGCCCGAAAACACAACGCCGAACTTGTGGTGGGTTGTGATGCTAATGCTCACCACTCCAACCGCCTGGTAAGCCTAAACTTAGGTTGTACACCAACCTTTGTAACGCGTGCTAGGCAAGAAGTGTTAGAAGTGTTAGTTACCTTTGCTACCAATAACATGTCCTGGCGGATGTTAGTAGCGAAAACTCGATGTCTGATCACAAGCACATTAAGTTTGTGATTGGAGCATCACCAACCTTTGAAACCGTTACTTTTAGGGATCCGAAAGCGACCTCCTGGGATATCTACAGAGATAGCCTAAGGAGGAATTTGGAAACGTTTCCTAAAAGCATCAAAACAATTGAAGGTCTGGAGTTAGCGACGGAGACAGTAACCGTAGTTATCCGTGACACGAAAAGTTTCTTGTTGGAATTCTAAGCTGAAAAAACTTAGGGAAAAGACCAGGAAACTATTTAATACGGCTAAGAAAACCAAAGAGTGGGATATTTTTAGTGCAGCCCTAACTGAATATAACAAAGAAATCAGGAAAGCCAAGAGAGCATCGTGGAGGAACCTATGCGAGGAAGTTGAGTCTTTGCTTCGCAGTGCAAGACTACACAAGATGCTATCGAAAGCTAAACCTAATCAGATCGGGCTTCTTAAAAAGCCGGATGGTAACTTTACTAATAATGAAACAGAAACATTGGAGTTACTAGCGTCAACCCATTTCCCAGGGTCACACAAGACTTCAGCCTTGAACTCTTTCAAAGCCCTACGAAGGCCTTGCGATGAGGGCTGATGTAGGGCTGCAAAGATAATAAGGCCAAACCTGGTGCAGTGGGCTGTTGAATCCTTTGAACCATTTAAATCAAGCGGGAAGGAGGGAATAATTCCCATCCAACTACAGAGGGGTATCGAAATCCTTCTTCCTTACCTGGTGAAAATCTTCAGAGCAAGTTTTGCATGGGGATATATTCAAGAACGATGGACAATTGTCAAGGTTCTATTTATACCTAAGGCTGGTAGAAAGGACTACGCTTTACCAAAGTCCTTTAGACCTATAAGCCTATCTTCCTTTCTTCTTAAGACATCGGAAAAGGTTATAGATAGATATATAAGGAATGTAGCTCTAGCTACGGGGCCCATACGTTACAACCAGCATGCTTACCGCAGGGGAAAATCTACAGAAACAGCCCTGATCAGTGTCATTGACAGGGTCGAAAAAGCACTGGAGGATAAAGAAATAGCTCTTTGTGCCTTTTTAGATATTGAGGGCGCCTTCGACAGTAGCCCCACATCACTGCTGATTGGGGAACTAACATATAAAAATGTACTTTATCGTCAATAATACAAAGAGCCCTAAACACCAGAAATAACTGGTGTAGTGATAACATTTTATCAGTTAATGCTGACAAAACTGTTATAATACCCTTTACCAAAAAAGACGGTTAGTCTAACAAAAAATTAATGGTAAAGAAGTACCATTTTCCACGGAAGTTAAGTACTTGGGCGTAAAAATTGACCAAAAACTAATTTGGAACTCTCACCTTAGCAACGTATGCCATAAGGCAAAAATTGATTTAGGTACGTGCAGTCGTTTGGTCGGGAAAAACTGGAGCTTGCGTCCCAGTATGATCCTATGGCTGTACAGCAACAAGCATAGTGAGGCCGATTCTCACCTATGCCTCTATTGTCTGTGTAACAAGGCCAACCAAAAGACGACTGCGGACAGACTAAATAGTCTACAAAGGAGTTCCTGCTTAATGGCAACAGGAGCTAAGCGATCACCGCCCGGAGCGGCTCTTAATGCATTTCTATGCCTAACGCCCCTTGATCTCTATCTAGACAAGGAGCCGAGGGCTAGTTTGTATAGGATTAATGCTCAGGGCGGTCTGAGCTTGCTCTCCTACAGATTGAGATCCATTCTCGACTCAATTAAGGAATCACCGGTCTTATGCATGATCTCAGATATCATGCGTCCACTACACACTTTTGATAAAAAGTATATAGTGGAATTACCCTCTAGAGAAGTCTGGCTAAATGGCCAGGTTATCTGTGAGGTCGGTAGCCACATATGGTATACCGATGGGTCTAAAATGGGTCTCGACGTAGGCTTTGGAATTGACGGGGAACGCCCCAAATTCAAACTTAGTATGAATTTGGGTAGATACACCTCTATCTTCCAGGCAGAAATTTTCGCCATACTTCGGTGTACGGAAATCAATCTTCAACAACACTATGTTAACCATAAAATTTACATAAACTCTGATAGTCAAGCAGCACTGCTAGCGCTGAGATCAAACTTAGTGAACTCAAAGCTAGTTGGAGACTGCGTGAACCGCTTAAACGCCCTGTGATGTAACAAAAGGGTCGTTTTAAGATGGGTTCCGGGTCACAAGGGTATTGTAGGCAACAAATTTGCCGACAAACTTGTACGGGAGGGCTCAAAGTGCACACAATTTGGATCTGAGCTATTTTGTGGAATCTCAAGAAGCCTAGCCCGATTGACCGTTGAAACTCTTTATCACAATAAATCACTTAAGATCTGGTCTGACACACCAGGCTTAAAACATTCTAATACCTTAATCCGGGCTTTTGATCGTAATTTCGCTTCAGAAGCCCTGGGATTAAGTAAAAATAAACTTCGCATTCTGGCAAAAGCCCTAACTGGACACTGTTGTCCTAAAAAGCACATGTCCATCCTGTGACTAATCAACTCAAGGATGTGTCGGTTCTGTTCCATAACGGAAGAAACGTCTCTACACATCCTAACTGATTGCGGACCCTTAATGCGCAAACGTAACACTCACCTGGGACACTATCTACTCCGCCCAGAAGAAGTGAAATTGTTCACGGCTAAGCAACTCCTTCGATTCATTGAAGACATAGGGCTTGGGGCCGTGAACTACAGCCATAGCAGCGATCACAATAGATCTTTTAGGCCGCAGTGATACTAGTCTCTTTACCTAGAACAGCATAGCTGCTCGCATATAATAAAAAATGCAGCATGGCTCTACCACGTATAAAATACATAGGCCATCAAATAACACTTATAAAGTACAAAGTAATGTTATTGATATATTTAGGGTAATATGAAAAATTAAAAAAAAATATGATATCTATTGCGATTTGCCTGTGATTTTTTTCTCAATCCAGCTATTATAAAAATATGTATTTTTTTTTCTATACCACGTTTCCCCCACGTTTTTTTACATTGTCACCCGATTCTGAGCTCTCTTCAAACTATCAAGTTTCTGGCTCATCGATAAGTTAATTTAAAATCAATTACTTAATTCAACCCGAACATGTAAGTGAGTTGATAAAAACGTGCAAAATAAACGAGGTAAATGAAACATAATATCATCATCCAAATTCTTAAATGACCAAACTGATGTTATTTGATACAAAAATTACACGGTAAAGCCATGATACAGAATTATATTTTGGCTGTAGCGCAATAGGTGCAGCAAATCTATGGACAACTGCATCCGTTTACCATTAGGCAGATTGTGTGCTCATTTGTTGCGGTTACTTCTATAAAAAAAAGTTTCTTACTCTTTTTATGATTAAGCTATCTTATTCAGATATTACGAAATAGTAAAATTCAAATTACTGAATATTCTAAAAATGAGATCATCTAAAATATTTTATTTCACTACTGGTAATAATTTTCGACGTGGACCTATCTAAACTTCATTACGTATTCATGAAGAGTACTGTGCTATTTACTTTTGTACCATTGCGGTCTAGGAGTCACTTTTTGCATAACATATTTCAAACATTTCTAGTAATTTGTCTCAAGATAAAAGGATTACTTCCTACTTTGGAGTGTGTAGCACTTTGTAGTAAGAAAAATTGAAAACTACGGTTGCCAACCTACCTGCGAAGCTGAGCGGCTTTGACAAATATCTTCAAGAAAAACTTACTCCTATCTAAAAGGCCGGAAACGCACCTACCTGCAATTCCCCCATACAAACCGATATTTAAACGGTGAATCTCACCATCGTCCTTCACAGTTAGCTACCGTGGGTAAATCTTTGTTTCTGAGATCACGAGGGATCTGTGAAAAAACATTTGGCCATCGAGGTTCAGCACATCAAGCAAGTATTGCAAGACATCAAGCTTCGGATTCCGCGCCTACGTCACAGTGAATGAGTGAAGCCAGCCACAGTCGAGCGCCCGCCTGCTGTACTAGCGTATGTGAGAAGAGTCACATACAAGGTTGGCTACATCTTGAAGCAAGCTTTCATTAAAACATACTATAAGTCGCCGAAGAAGATAAGTCAATTTTTACCATCCATCAAGTGTAATATCCCTCTACAGGATGCAGGAGTGTACAAGTTAGATTGTGAATGTGGTCTCTCTTACATAGGTCAAACAGAAAGATCATAAAAACCCGCGTGAAGGAACATATAGCTCACGTGAAGCACCGACGCTTCGGGAAGTCTGCAGTTTGTAATCATATCCTAGGCGGTTCCAACTATTACATCAGATTTGATAGACCACAAATCGTTGCGATTCCTACCAAAGATGATACGTTGAAACTACGACGTACTAATGAAAATAAAAAAATCCCCTTATTTCAATAGATAAGAAAGCTGGATACCACCTGCTTGGGACCCTGATATTAGTAAAGTTAAAACTAAACTCAAGCATACCATTACAAGACTTCAAGACACAGTAAAATCATTCTGCGTAGACCGGACCATAAATAATAATTAAAAAGCTGAAGGTACTCTGGGTTAACATTAACATCGGGATTTTCGTAACCTCAATCCCCCGTTAAAAAGTCCGTGCTGGAAAGCACCCGAAACATCGGGAATTAAAGATCATTTAGAATTAAAACACGATAAAATCCGTAAATGTAGTTTTAATCAATATGTAGTGTTTGCGTAAATATAAGAAATCATTATGTTCCATAGAGTCTATTAAATGCTTCTCAGATTTAACTGTGATTTTGAGTTGGATTTAATCTTTACGGCATCGTTGGCATATTTATCCAGCTAATCGGATCGCAAGCATTCTTAAAAGATTAACAGCTGAATATTTCTTTTACGTGGCTAAACTTCCAAGTCCTCAAGTATCCCATCACTTGAAGATTTTTTGCATATAGGTTGTAATTACTCGGGCCCAATTAAAGTTTACTCCTATGCATAGAGGGGAAGTAAGAAACCATATTTTTATATGCCCTTTTATTTGTTTGACAACCCGCGCAATACGGATAGTTCGGATCGTTTTGATCCAATTGATTTGACACACCTGGAAAATTTGTTTACTCTCCCGCAATTTAGTTCAGCCATTCTGGAAGAGGTGGCGCAATGAATACTTGCACACCCTCCAGCAAAGGCAAAAATGGAATACACCTGCTAATGTCATTAAAGAAGAAACGGTTGTCGATTGTCTACAAGATAATGTAATGCCCTCCTTACATTGACCTTTAGGTATCACTGTACAGTTACACCCTGAAAAGGATGGCATCACACGCGTTGTCTCATCAAAACTAAGGAAGGTGAATTTCAACGGCCAGTTTTAAACATTTGTCCGCTACATACGCAATATTTTTAATTAATAGTAAGACTTATAAATTTTTTTCTCACATATTATTTTATTGTTGATACTTTTAAATACGATAGGTTATTAATGATCTTTTATATTTCTTACCGCAAACTTTAATTTTACCGCATATTATATTCTTAAGTTTTATTTTTTATTTAAGATTAAATAATGTATGAAATAAAAATGAAATAAAAAAAATTCTTCGTTTTGTCTTTTATTTTTGGACGCATATCGTTTCACAAGCAATAAGATTTTGTTTGTAGTATATGACTTTATTTGTTCTATTCACCTCAGGAATATTAACCTCTTTCATTTCAGGAAATGTGTGTTTTTGATCTTGCGTGTAACCTATAAACGCACAACTCAAGGCGAACCTATTGCTTCACTGTCTTCGCACGGTTAATGCAGTATAGCCGAATCGCTTATATCATTTATATGTACACGCAACGCATGGTTATTAATTTGTAAAATATCACCACCCAATCCGCATGTCCCTCGCGCCTTACCGCGAGCGCACCGCACGACGTGACGCTGAGTTCCTGGTTCGCGTGGCTTTCTACGGGGTGTGCATCGCATATCTTCCGTCACCGCGCTCCACGTGTGTCCTAATGAAATGTTTTAAGAACGTACAGAACTGTTACATGTGATATACTTTGTGATAAACTTCAGCAAAGCCTGCCAATTAGGGCGGCTTAACGCATCGCAGCTGTTGAAGCGTGGATCGTCGCCACCTTGCAGTCGAAGATCGCAGGTGATAACTAAAGGTTTATGGACATACAATTACTCGCTAGCCCTTCTAAGTTATATATTTAAATTGAGCCATCCTCTACTGCGGGCTCAAGCTGGGAGTATGTTCTACTCGTATATTCCGCCATCACCAACTGGCATTCCGCATCATCAAATTTAATTTCTTTTGTGACACATTAGAGATGAACCCACCAGGGAATATTATTTTAGATAACATTTATTATTATTATTATTATTATATTAAAATGAAAAATAATAGAATCATTTTTATTTAACAATGATTACATATAATTATTATTGATATTCATTTTTATTTTTATTACTAATTCGGAAAACACTCTGTCCTGGGAATAACCAGCAAGAAACTATTTTTTTTTAAAACAAAATCAATTTATAAAATTATTTTATACATTTGTTATGAAAACGTTTACAAACAGCATGGAAGCGATCACCTCATTCCTAGGGATTATTTATCAATCACGTACTCCCAATTAGTATAATAATCCCTACTAAATAATATTTGCTTAATAAATATTTCGGACCATTTGATATATAGAGTCTCCATATTTTCTGGAACTTTGATGTAGAAGCGTGTACATTGCCTTATGAAAGAATTACCGACTCTGGAGTCGAGTAACTGTTACTCGTATAACTATCTTGTGCTTATTCCTAGTATTTGTAGAACGTTCACATCATCACAGTCTTTCACAAGTCCATTTCTGAACATAGGCCTCCCCCAAGTAATAACAAAGCACGGTCTTAAGCCACCTGCATCCATCGACTTCCTGCATGTCTTACCAGGTCGTCACTCCATCTAGTAGGGGGCACTCGAGAACTTTTTTACCCCATTGTTTATCGGTTCTTCGAGCTATATGGCCGGCCCATTGCCACTTCAGCTTACTAATCCGTTGGGCTATGTCGGCTACTCTAGTTCGACTGCGGATATCCTCATTTATGGGTTTATCATGCAGAGAAACCCCAAGTATAGTCCTCTCCATAGCTCTCTGAACACCATTGAGCGTTCTCATACGGCAAGCAGTGAAAGACCACGTCTCAGATACGAAACTGATCACTGGCAACATGCATTGGTTGTAAAATCTAGTTTTCGGAGTTTGAAGTATATGAGAGAATATGTGTGAAGGGATATTCGAACCTTAAGCTTAAGGTTCCAAGAAATCCCTTTGAACAAACTTAAAACAAATAGAATAAAAAGTTCGGAACATTCAGGTTTCCTGACGAGAAGATGTGTCGTAATTTCCTGAACGCTACCCAGCCGAGTTTAATCCGTCGATTGACCTCTCAGTCGAAGTTGGACTTACCTAGTCAGACTATTTGTCCCAGGTAAACGTACTCGTCAACAACTTCGAGCTTAGCGCTCCCGACAACTACCAGTATAGGTGTGACATGGACATTAAACGTGATCTTTGTTTTGTCCATGTTCATCTTAAAATGAGATGAAGCTTCAGTCGTCAGCAGATTTGATAGCATACAGGGAACTGAACAGACAGAACTCTAAATGCATGCAGCAGGACTTACGTAACTTCAACACAGCTCGTATTGAGCGGAAAAGAATAAATTGAGCGGAACCAGGGCTCCAAAGTCTTTGCGAGATATCTGTCTCCTAGAAAGAGCCAAATGTCAAAGCTAAAGACTGAGCACCATTTCCGGGACACCAGAAATTTTGAGTGAGATTGAGATGATCTACGGGCAGCTGTACACATCATCGCTGGAGCCTAATCCGACACTATTATAATGATATCCCGGATGTCAGTCTGAGCAAGATTAGAATGGCTCTCCAGCACCTTAAAACAGCAGGGCCCCAGGTGAGGTTGGAATTACATCGGAACTTCTGAAAGCGGGTGGAAAACCAGTATTTGAAGTCCTTCAGAGGCTCTTTAATTCCGCCCTCCAAGGTGGCACAACTCCGGAGGCGAGGAGCAGAAGTACGCTGGTCTTGTTCTTCAAGAAAGGTGACAACGCCCTCTTGAAGAACTACAGACTAATATTCCTTCTAAGCCACGTCTACGTGCTGTTTTCGAAAGTCATTACGAATCGTCTCGCACGCAGACTCGACGACTTCCAGCCTCCCGAACAAGCCGGTTTCCGAAAAAAGTTTAGTACCATAGACATACATACCCTTGGGTAAATTTTGCAGAAGTCCAAAGAGTACAATCTGCCACTTTGACTGGTGTATGTGGACTATGAAAAAGCCTTTGATTCTGTCGAAATTTGGGCGGTGCTACAGTCTCTTCAGCGGTGTCAAGTTAACTGTCGGTATATCGAAGTACGGAAGTGTTTGTTCAGTAAGGCTACCATGGCTATCCGAGTACAGAACCAGAGTACGAAACCTATCCAACTGCAGAAAGGTGTAAAACAGGGTGTCGTTATTTCCCCGAAACTCTTCACCGCTGCATTTGAAGAGGTTTTCAAGCTACTGGACTGAAAAGGATACGGTATTAACATCAATGGCGAGTACATCACTAACCTTCGATTTGCTGACGATATAGTCCCTATGGCAGAATTGCTGGAGGATTTAAGCACTATGCTCAATGACTTCAATAGTGCCTCCCAACAGATAGGTCTTAAGATGAACATGAACAAAACAAATATCATGTTTAATGTCCATGTCACACCTATGCCGGTAGTTGTCGGGAGCACTAAGCTCGAAGTTGTTGACGAGTACGTTTACCTGGGACAAATAGTCCGACTAGGTAAGTTCAACTTCAACCGAGAGGTCAATCGACGGATTCAAGTCGGCTGGGCAGCGTTCGAGTAATTACGACACATCTTCTCGTCAGGTATACCTCAAAACCTGAAAACCAAGTTGTGCGTGTTGCCAGTGATGACCTACGGAACCGAGACGTGGTCCTTCATCTGCTTTTTATTCTATTTGTTTTAAGTTTGTTCAAAGGGATTTCTTGGAATTAGTTAAGTTCGATTTCCCTTACGACACATATTCTCGTCAGGTATACTTCAAACTCCGAAAACTAGATTTTACAACCAATGCATGTTGCCAGTGATCAGTTTCGTATCTGAGACGTGGTCTTTCACTGCTTGCCGTATGAGAACGCTCAATGGTGTTCAGAGAGCTATGGAGAGGACTATACTTGGGGTTTCTCTGCGTGATAAACCCATAAATGAGGATATCCGCAGTCGAACTAGAGTAGCCGACATAGCCCAACGGATTAGTAAGCTGAAGTGGCAATGGGCCGGCCATATAGCTCGAAGAACCGATAAACAATGGGGTAAAAAAGTTCTCGAGTGACCCCCCACTAGATGGAGTGACGACCTGGTAAGACATGCAGGAAGTCGATGGATGCAGGTGGCTTAAGACCGTGCTTTGTTATTACTTGGGGGAGGCCTATGTTCAGAAATAGACTTGTGAAAGACGGTGATGATGTGAACATTCTACAAATACTAGGAATAAGCACAAGATAGTTATACGAGTAACAGTTATTCGACTCCAGAGTCGGTAATTCTTTCATGAGGCAATGTACACGGTTCTGCATCAAAGTTCCAGAAAAATATGGAGACTCTATATATCAAATGGTCCGAAATATTTATTAAGCAAATATTATTTAGTAGGGATTATTATACTAATTAGGAGTACGTGATTGATAAATAATCCCTAGGAATGAAGTGATCGCTTCCATGCTGTTTGTAAACGTTTTCATAACAAATGTATAAAATAATTTTATAAATTGATTTTGTTTTAAAAAAAATAGTTTCTTGCTGGTTATTCCCAGGACAGAGTGTTTTCCGAATTAGTAATAAAAATAAAAATGAATATCAATAAGAATTATATGTAACATTGATTATGTTAAATAAAAATGATTCTATTATTTTCACTTTAATATAATAATAATAATAATAATAAATTTAGTAAAAGTGATGTTATGCATGAAGTTGGCAATAACCTAAACTTAACAGCAATCAAAGCAGCATAAAAGTGAGTTTATGCATGAAGTTGGCAGTAACCTAAACTTAACAGCAGATTTTTAAAGTGCAAATGTTATTATGTTGCTTACTATAAAATTTATTGTATTTATTGGACTGTATTGAGTGGGAGGATAATAGAATACTCACAAATACAATAAAAGAGAATGAAAGAGAATTTAAAAGTAGTACATTGGACTACACTAAATTTAGAACTATTTCTGTACTGCCAACGCTCAGTAAAATTTTTGAAAAAAATTATTCCGTTACTTCGTTTAAATGTAAATTTATCATCCACAAAAATTGCTCGGCAACGGGTGTTGAGCTGATTATACTTTTTCTTTTCTGTGCAAGGGATAATTTAGAGGATTCTTTGGGTATATTTTGTGATCTTTCCAAGGCTATCGACTGCGTTCACTATGAGGCATTAATCAGGGAGTTACATCTATATGGTGTTAAAAACGTAGCAGTCAAAATTTTTTTATATCATATCTAAATAATATAATACAAACAAGTTGTTGTTAGTGGAAAAACATCTTTCGGATCATAAGTATCTATCGGTGCTCCGCAGAGATTAATTCTTGGCCCCTTCCTTTTCTTAATTTGTATTTATGACTTACCTTACTCTGTGGGGAATAATCATGTATATTTATTTGTCTTATTTGTAGTTTGGTTTGACGTCAATTATTTCCTTTTAATTGGTAGTAAAAGGAAATGTATTAAATTCAGCACAACTAATGTTAAGTAGGTGAATACCAGTATGCTTTTAAATGGGAAGAAGCTGAGCCTTGTTCAATCCACTGTTTTCTCTGAATTACAGTTGACGCGAAGCTTCATTGGACCGGCATATATGTAAACTAGTTAATAAACTTAGTTATGCAGGATATCCTGTAAAAAAATTAGAAGCCTTACTTGTAATGAAACAGCTAGATGAATTCCTTAAGAGAGCCTTAAGAGCAAAGTTCTCAAGGCTCACACATTCAATGCCAACAACACGGCGCCGTGGAGATGTATATGGCCGAGTACATGGCGCCGTGTAGTTGGCGTTGAATGTGTTAAGAGCGTTTCTCCTTGAAGCTTGTTAAAGTTTTGTCAATGAAGCTTCGCGTCAACTGTAATTCAGAGAAAACAGTGGATTGAACAAGGCTCAGCTTCTTCCCATTTAAAAGCATACTGGTATTCACCTACTTAACATTAGTTGTGCTGAATTTAATACATTTCCTTTTACTATCAATTAAAAGGAAATAATTGACGTCAAACCAAACTACAAATAAGACAAATAAATATACATGGTTATTCCCCACAGAGTAAAGTAAGTCATAAATACAAATTAAGAAAAGGAAGGGGCCAAGAATTAATCTCTGCGGAGCACCAATAGATACTTATGATCCGAAAGATGTTTTTCCACTAATAACAACTTGTTTGTATTATATTATTTAGATATGATATAAAAAAGTTTGACTGCTATGTTTTTAACACCATATAGATGTAACTCCCTGATTAATGCCTCATAGTGAACGCAGTCGAAAGCCTTGGAAAGATCACAAAATATACCCAAAGCATCCTCTAAATTATCCCTTGCATATAAAAGAATAAGTATAATCAGCTCAACACCCGTTGCCGAGCAATTTTTGTGCATGATAAATTTATATTTAAACGAAGTAACGGAATAATTTTTTTCAAAAATTTTACTGAGCGTTGGCAGTGCAGAAATAGTTCTAAATTTAGTGTAGTCCAATGTACTACTTTTAAATTCTCTTTCATTCTCTTTTATTGTATTTGTGAGTTTTCTATTATCCTCCCACTCAATACAGTCCAATAAATACAATAATTTTTATAGTAAGCAACATAATAACATTTGCACTTTAAAAATCTGCTGTTAAGTTTAGGTTACTGCCAACTTCATGCATAACCTCACTTTTACTAAATCATATAACTTTGCTCTCCAGTTGCAAAAATCCGCCAAATTTTCGGTGATATATAGATAGTGTATAAACTGTTGATTGACACCACTTTCATCTTTTACGATGTGGGCTTTAAGAATGTATGAAAGTACTCCTTTAAGGTATAATATGTAGCAAGCGATTGCGTCGTGTTCGATCCTTGCCGGCACCTATGGAAGTATTTATTGTAATATTAGTGCTGATATATAACGTGCTCGGAAAGAAATTTGGAGAACATGTGAAGAGAAACAATTCATCGCGGTGCTACCCTGCTTCAAAAACACGCTCATTGAGTATGAGCGTGTTTTTGAAGCAGGGTAAAGTCCGTTATTATTATTTTACTACCATAGACTACTACGCCACGTCTACTACGATTCGAACCAAGGAAGAATTTGAATAAAATACAATATTATTTATTCAATATAAGTACAAGTTCAAGTAATTCCTATAAAATTATATTTTTTTTATTTTATTTTACCACTGGTTCGGAAGAAACGTCTGTACTGGAAAGAACCAGCGAAAAAACCATTTGATCTTTTTGTCAAAATAAATTTAGAACACAGCGTGTACGAACTACTGACAAAACTTATTCAACAAACAGTCCCAAAGCGATACTTATTTCTATTACAATAACCCTTATTTGAACTGGTAACTGAGAGACCCTGTATATTTCTAAGACTTTTTAATAAAAGGGTATACATTACCCTATGAATTAATAACCGACTCCGTGATGTCGAGAAACAGGTGTGTCTGTTCCTGGTGCTTACAGAGTTTCAATATTTATTTATAGAAGTTACCAAGTACAAAAATATTGAAGTATTATTTATTATTGCGATAATTGTTAGCATTTGGATCGAGTTTTGATGTGAATATTCCTGTAATTATTCCAATGTACTAGCACATTTTTGAAGTTTTAAGCATTCCATCGGGATCGAGTAGAATGAACCTCCGTGTTGTCGCGTATTCTTCTGGCCTGGCTCATAGTATTCGGAGATTTTCACTTTGGCCGAAATTTTCCAGGAATATTTGAAAATCAACACCAGATGTAATAAAATAAACAACTGCATTCAATTTAAAAAATACACGATTGAATTAAAAAAACCTGTACCCAATCATAAAGCAACTTGACCTGTGTATCTGGTTTTGTACAATAAATAAAAATGTGTTTCGTCATTAATTTTATCATTTTTCACATAAAATTAGATTGCATAATATATCCTAGAGCTCTTTAAAGGCCAATAGTCAACACAATTCAACAAAGACACTTGATCAATGTGGGTGGTTTTTTTTGTTTTTTTTTCTTTAAGGCTTAGTTAGTTACCCTATATAAAAATATATGAAAATTATATTGACTAGTTGTTGTTGTAACTATTTGCCAATTAAGGCTTTTTATACCGTACAGCCTAGTCTGATATTTATTTTGTTTAAACTCGAATATCTTTAATTACTGACTTTCTGCAGTGGTATGACCGAATAAAAAATGTTCAGGAATTTAAACTATATCTTTTTACATATTTTGTATTTTTAGACGCAAAAAAATCACATAAAAAATGTTTGGTAGTTCGCCATTATCCTTTACTGTTCTCTGAAAAATTAAAAGAATGTTGAAAGATGATAAAATGAGAGTAATAAACTATGTTTCAAGTATTCAAATAATACTAGTTTTATGGATTTTATCGCGTATATTAACTTTTTTATATTCCCGATGTTTCGAGCGCTTTACAGCACCCATTTTCACGGGGGGTGGGGGGGACTGAGGTGTTCAACGTCCAGATGTTACCCACAGATTAAAATTATTAATTTTAGTTCTTATCTACACAATATGAACTAATAGTATCTTGAACTCTTGTAGTTACGTGTTTGGGTTGGAATTTAATTTTGTTATTCATAGGATCCCAAGCAGATGGTAGCGCCCATCCATCTTCTCTATTGTAATTAGGATGTTTTTTGGTTTCAATAGACTCACGAAACATAGAAGATATTTTACATAGTCACGTGGGTTTAAGTTAATTGACCTCCTGGTGACATAGTTCAGCCTGAATGTAGCCCAGATTACATGTGACATAGAGACGTCAAATACCTCACTCATGACCACGGGTGCTTTAAAAAAGTTGAAACAATAGGAATTAAAATAAGCAAAACTAATTTAAAATCAAACACTACAAAATCCGTGAAATGTGTTGTGTTAAATGTATTACGTATTCTGCGGATATTTGAAACACAACATAATGATTTCTTATATTTACGCGAACACGACACATTTAAATAATACTAGTTTTTACGGATTTTATCGCGTATACTCGTATTAACTTTTTTATACACCCGACGTTACGAGCACTTTACAGCACCCATGGTTACTGGGAGGACTAAGATGTTCAACGTCCAGATGTCATAGTTAACCGCGGTCACCACAGATTAAAATTATTTATTTTTGTTCCGTTCTACGCAGTATCAACTTATAGTATCTTGAAGCCTCAAAGTTGTGTACTTGAGTTGAAATTATTTTTATTAATTATGGATCACAATTAGATCGTAGCGCGTTGCCATCTTCTCTATCATTTGGATGTTTTTAGTTTGAATAGCATCGCAAATCTCTTTGGTAGGAACCGGTGTCCTTTTACTGATTGACTGCAGTCTGCAAATGTGTACTAATATACACATTTGCAGACTGCAGACTTCTCGGAGCGATAGATCGACCAAAAATTAATATTCAAAAATGAAGGCTGAACTATGTTATCAGAAGAGGAAACAACTTAACCCTACGTGACTATATATAAATATCTTCTATATCATTGACCATGAGTGCTGTAAAGCATCCGAAACGTCGGGAATTTAAATACGTTAAAACAATTACATAAATTTTTACTGGTTGGTTTTAACTATAGCGTTTAGATTTTATATGAAACTGTTCCTGATAGCAATAATCACCAGAAAGGGGATTGCCCACTCTTCATAGACATTTCGGCCATGGGCGCCTACATATAAAAGCATATAGATATGATAATATACAATTAAAATTATGAAATGGTTAAGAAATTGGTTTAAAAAAGTCGGGAATTTTAAGATATATAGGTTTTTATTTTCACAAATACAGTTTTTAAACAACTAATTTTACCGATTTTATCGTGTTTAATTTCTTTGATTTTTAATGCCGGACGTTTCGGGTGCTTTCCAGCACACATGGTCACGGGGGATTGATGTGACTGGTGTCCGAAATCAGTGTTAACTTGGAGTAACTTCAGCTTTTTAATAACTATTTATGGTCCGATCTACGCAGAAAGAACTTATTGTCTTGAAGTCTTGCGTGGTATGCTTGGGTTTAGTTTTAATTTTATTAATTACAGGGTCCCAAGCAGGTGGGAGTACCCAGCTTCCTTCTCTATAGAAATTAGAATGTTTTTAATTTCAATAGACTCTGGAAATCTGAAATCGATGTTCTATCGCGAGAATTTGTAGTCTATCAAATCCGATATATGTCTGTCTGGTTGAGGACATCTAGGATATGATCATAAACTGCAGACTTCCTAGAACATTGATGCTTATCGTCAGCTTTATGTGCCTTCACGCGAGTGCTAATTGATATTTTTGTTTGCCCTATATATGAGAGACCACATTCACAATCAAGCTCGTATACTCCTGCATCTTGTAGAGGAATATGACACTTGACGGATATTAAGAACAGACTAATCTTCTTCAGCGGCTTGTAAAATGTTCTAATAGGAGCTCGCTTCAAGATGTAGCCAATCTTGTCTGTAACAACTCTGACATATGGTAGTACAGCAGGCACACGTTCAACTGTGGCCGGCTTCACTCGGTCACTGTGACATAGGTGCGGGACCCGAAGCTTGTTGTCGTGCAGAACTTGCTTGACGTACTGAAGCTCAGTATCCAGGTGTTTGCGGCCACAGATCCCTTGTGCTCTCTGTAACAAAGAGTTGCCCACGGTAGCTAACTGTCAAGGATGATGGTGAGATTCACCGTTTAAATATCGGTTTGTATGGGACTTTTTCTATATACAGTGTAACCTATGGTGTTGATAGAATTTCGGATGACTAATTTTTTTATAGGATAGCGTGACAATCGAGCGCACAGTCCATCTGATGGTAAGTGGTTGCTGTGGCCCGTAGACATCAACATCTATCCTCGGTTACGAATCAAAATACAGATGCGTTGCCACCCGTGAGGACTAAGATGGAATGCCTCGTTTCTAGGGTCTCTGGTTCTCTACACTTCCTATCCGAAACACGGAGTATTAAGCTACTATTTTACGCTGGTACTCTGTGAGAGTGAGGTCCTTCCCTGGTAGAGCCGACCCATTCATGCTACAACTATAACTGCAGCATGATCCTACCACGTACGAAATATCTTATCTTATATATACAATCTTATACATCATTTGTATCATACACAATCAATACATTATCCAGGAATTGAGCAGAAGGCGAAATATTAGTCTGATGCCGTGCCCAACCCAAATACCAAATTACTGTCATAACGTAGGCACAGCATCCTACCGTTCGACGGCCGAAAATACAATTGCAACAATACTTTTTAGTTGCACTTCTACCAAAATCATTGCTACTAATTAAAATATATATAAAATATACTTTACAACTGATGTGTCGACTTGCGATTCTAGCCCTAAGTAAAGAGCAGCTAGGGCTAAAGTTTATTCCTTGCGTAATGCTGCTCCTGTGGATGTTACATAGTTCTATCCGATAGCAACCATTAAATCTTATATGCTTACCATAATAGGAGCGAGCTTGCTTTAATTGGTATTCGTGTCACAAGCAATTAATATTAAATCAATGTAAGTTAAAACAGGAAATTCCCTAACATTTTCAGAGTCTATGTTTATATTTCTAAAGTCTGCCCTAGCTCTACTTAGATTTCGTTCCCTAACATACTTTGGTGAACTATTTCAAGTATTTTAGCCGCATCATCCCTGTCCCTTATTTTAGTGTGGAATTTATTAATTAGAGCAGCAACCACAGCAAAGTCTATCATCAAATGTTTAAAAGCCCTGTTAAAATAATTTTGGCGAAATATTTTAAATTGAGTTTTAAAAATGCCATTCACCACCTCGACTACCCATCGACACATAGTTACGGCTCTGGACTTATTAGCTTCTCTTGTCGTTAACTGAGATTCACCATCTGGTGGAGACAAATGTACCTGATAACCACAATGTTCTAAAAGAGGCAATGAATCCCTAAAGCCTCTATCTAGGATGAATACATCTCCAGATTCAAAATATTGCCTTAATGAACTGGATTCATTAGCAAATTCATTTTTTATGATATCCGCATCTAAAGTTGTTGCAGGATAAGAGCCTATGATGTAACCATCACTACACACAAGAAGGAAAGGCTTTATAAGATTGCTATATTTGTGTAATGAGTAAGTTTTTTTCTGATATAAATAATTGGAACTTTTTTCTATGTATATTTATGTACCAGGCAATTATGACAGGCCTCCTATTTTCTCCCCCATAAAGTCCATTTGGTATGAGAAGATTTCTTTGAGCTATTTCTGCTCGGGATATATGATTTATGCCCAAATTCATGGGAACAAAATCCTGATTTAATATTTCGCGGGCCATATTTATAAGCCGCTCTAATGTGCTTCTTGGCACTTGCAATAATGCTGACATGCGTTCGTCACTATCTCCTATTCTTAACTTCATTAAATAGCAGCAAGTGCAAAACAACCCCTATGTTTACTTGACAGTCTAGGAACTACAGACAGAATTTGTTCGTATTGTGCCTTTGATAAGCCTAGATAATAATGTACAGTGTGCTCAGGCATACTGTCAATATTTTCAAACTCTATATGATTGTGCATATTATCTTTCAATAATGTATCAAAATCTTCAATTTGTGTTGCACTAAATATTTTAATAGGGTTATATATTAATTCTAAAAGTAAATTCCAAGAGTTACTATTTAAATGGTAGTTACAGATTCTACATTCTGGAGGTACATAGTAATTGTAATCGCAAAAAAGACGTACACGCAACGCTGTTGGAACATGAGTCGATTGGAGTCGTTACAACCAGGAAAAAAACATTGATTTTATGTTAGTGGTGCTCTTACATAATTAGGCAGCAGTATACTGTGTGATACCTAAGCTTTGTTGATCTGGGTGCAATACATTACCCACTTCAGATTGCAAAGAGGATAAACTAGATGATTCAGATGGTTCCAGTTCTGCAGCTGAATGTGATGCTGCTCTATCGAACCTTCGCAAACAATTATGATAGACACGAGATTATAATGGCAACTGAAATAATATTTAAATACAAAAGTGAAAAAGTGAACTAAATAAAAATAAAATAGATTGGTTTGCTTTAAACTCAAATACATATAAAATATTTATCAAGTTAATTGTTACTGCAAAAAAGCAGACTAAATGGCCTATATTATTTAATAATTAAGCACTTCAAAACTACCAGTAGTCCAAAAACAATGAAAAATCAATTCTCTCATTACTTGGTAGTTGGTAAAAATGGTAGCAATCTTGTAACTACCTGGTGGTGACAAGCTAATCTTATCGCCATGTTATAAATAAGCTTGTATGTTTGTCAGATATAGTTTTTGCGGATGCAATCACACACTTAACAAATTGAAAAATGTTAAACACGTACCTCACGTGATGCAATTTGATGGGCAATTTCATTCCTTATGAGTTCCTCACGTGGAGAATCGGACCCAAACAATGTGTGTGATCGTATTCTCAAAAGTGACTTGCCCCAGCTGGTACATACATGTCCATGACTAATAATTGGTGAATTTTCCTGTTCGCTAGTTGGATGTCGTATTTGATTCCAGGCTGCAGTCCAACATGCGTGGCATACTACACTATCACTCGAAACTTGTACCTATTAAAGAAGCCATAATTATTATATATATTGATATAATTATAAGAAAACTCAGTTAATAAGCATTGCTGCAATTGTAGAGTGAAGAAAAGGAAAACATGACACATGATTGTAACTATTTACCTGCTGTGGTCGAACCCATTCTTGTATAAGATTTCGCAGTTCTGGAATTTCCAATAAATGCCTTCGTGTTTTCGTTATATTTAAACAACAATTTACACAGCGAAAATGTCCTCTTTAATGAGTTACCGAGGGCTGGGAAGAAGTCTGGCCGGCGTGGAAGCTGGGATCATTGTTAACAGTGGATATCGAGTCCAAGCTCATGCAGGAATTATTGAAGGAAGCGAGTGCGGGGTCCATGTTCAGGCCGTGGTCAGTAGGGTGGGAAAAAATGTCAGAGTCCATTTATAAGGCTTGTTCGTTACTTCGATAACAAATTCACAAAAATAAAAACAAACAAAATAACACGCAAATGAATTCTACATGTAACTATTTATATATAGATTTAGTTGTGAGTTTTTTTTTTAAATAACTATATGGCCCTTGGTATTGTGATAATGTCACAATAATTCTGCCAATGTCCGGTCTTCGGTCTGTCACACCTTGTCTTGAGGCTTTCCGGTGGAAAAGGAGATTTTATGTTCTTTTTCTTCACAATATGCTGATGCGTCACATTGCGAAGCCCTTGGGAGATTTTGACGACAGCTCAACCTAGCGGACAGTTGATGACGACAGCCACTCAAGTTCATGAGGCGCCCAAGCGATCAAAATAACTTGAGGTTTAAATCGACATCAAAGCACTTGTTTCGTCGTTTTCTCTAATAGTTCACACGCGCGGATACTTAATTCACAAAATCGCATCATTTTTACGAATCAAAATCCACTTCAACCCATTATTCAAGCGACAAAACAGGAGCGACAATCCGTCTACGGCCAAGTTCCCGCCAAAAAAACTAGTTGTGAGTTGTAAACTGAATTGTGATTTCATTCTATGACAGGGCCTAGCTGTCAGACTCGATGTTGTCACTTAACTGACATAAAATCGATGAAAGGATATAGATTTTTATTCGATTAATAATATCGTTAAAAGAACAATCTTTGAGGCGTTTTAAGTTCTGCACGCTTTTTAAAATATATTTTCCTTTATTTATTCAAATGCTATTTTAAATGTATTTTTAAGAACAGTTAAATTGTGCAGTAGCGTTTTGTTAAGCTTTAACCTTTTGAACGTCACGCCAAAACGTGTCCTGTACGCCAAAGCGCCAAAACAAAATAGTGTTGCCAAGAGTTGACATATCGATAACGCAAAATAACTTGTTTTTGTTGGTTTTTTTTATGCTATAAATGACTCTTTATAAACTGTATGTTTTATTTAATCTTGTGCTGTCTTCCACTCTTTTTATATATTTACTTTTTACATATAAACATAAATAAAAACAATAAATCAAAAACAATAACAATAAAATTGTAGTAAACCACAGCACTACTTTCCATCCTAATGACGACACTGTCACGACTGAACGACAACGGCGTAGCTGACCTTCCTTTTTGAAACATTCTTAGAATGTTGTGTATCGATTTCAAAATCGATCTATCCGAAATATACAGACATCAATTCATAATATTTTATGTGTCGGGGAAGGCGTAGGCCAAGCGAAGCACAGAAGAAAAGTCTTACACTGTTATGACAGGGGGGATAGATGCTGACTAGACGATTTTGAGACTGAGAAAGAAAATGGCACAACACAAAATGAAAAATTGTTCTTCACACCTTAAGTAAAAAAACATTAATTTAATTTTATATTATTATTAAAAAAGGTACATAATTATTCATTAATCAACAATTGTATATAATTATTCGCACTAGGTAAATCAGCCTTACAATATTAAAATCTTGGTTATGGAATAAAAAATCAGTACTTATTATTATTATAGAAATCAACAAATGGTACATAATTGTTCTTCAATCAATCATAAATTCAATTCATCAATCAAAAATCAAAATTCATCATCATCAACGCTTTCCAAAATCTGAATGAGTTCTGAGGAATCGTTCATGTTGCATTGCTACTTTTCTCGCCAATCACTTATGACGTCATCAGGGTGTCGTCTATCCTTGATCATGGCGCCCAGTAAAATGATTTTCGATGACGCGCTAAAGATGCGCTAGATTTGAGGTATTAGATTTATGTGAAGATGATCTGATAACATTTTTTTATTCATGTAGCTAATTATAGTTTTATGTTTCTAACCTTTAATTTTATTCAAATATCAATAATAATAGACAAAAAAAACACGTTTGAGCTGAATTTTGGATAGTTTTCAAGAAATCTATGCCTCCCGCGTTTGACACTAGCGGTCAACCATAGACGACTTTGGCGTGCTGGACATAGTATTTGCTTAGATAAAAATCCATTTTTATTAGTTGAATGTTTCTTAGTACTTGTGGCTCTAGAAGACTTGTTTTTTATACTCACATGTTGCTGGGTTATTCCTATTTTGGAGTATTTAGGAGTGTAGAATTAAAATACCTGTAATAATTTTCGAATATTTATATTTCATATTTTTGTGAGCCGGGTTTTTTGTCAACTATAGACGTCGTTGGCGCTCAGGGCCCGCAGGTGTTGGTCAAGTATAGGCGACTTTGGCGCTCAAAAGGTTAAAGGATTCATGGTAAATCAGCTGGAAACTCACTTGTTTAGTTATCATAACATGATTCTATTTTAAATGTAATGTTATAAACAGTTAATAACTTAACCGATCTTCTTTGAAAACAGATAAGAATAACGTTTAACATTCCTCTAAGATTAACAGTTAAGGGTTTGTTACTCTCTAAAGAATTCATTAGAAATGCTAGTATTTTTAAGTTCATATGTTGTTAAATATCATAACATAATAATTATTTATACATTATATTAGCACTGTAATGATGACACCATAAATAATCGATCGAAAAAGGGAATCGATTTTTTTAATGTGTTTTGTGATTGGCAACACTTTTTTTTTATTCACAAACTAATGAATTAATGATTTACCTAATTTTTATTATTATCTTTTCGGTACTTTTAATTTGTGCAAAAATATTCCCATCTTTTTTAGGATAAATGAATACCGCGATTAATAACCATAAATAAAGATATATTTTTTAACAAATGCACATTGTTGGGCGTTCCATGGCCGAAAATGGGCAACCCCTTTTCCATATGATTAACATTAATTATTATTATTATGACATTCATATATCTGAAGAGATGCTCTTTAATGCTCTACTCCAGATGAAACTAGGAAAGGCTACAGGATATGATATGGGACATCTTCGGTTTGGAGGGCCATGGGTAATTGCGTTACTATCAGTATTTTTCAATGTCTGTCTAAAGCATGCTTACCTACCGGTAGATATGCTTAAACAGTTATTAGTCTTGTTGTTAAATGTAAATCAAGTAGTTTACCGACAGTTGTAACTATAGACCGATATTTATAGATACAACTTGTGCTAAACTGTTTAAAACCTTATTATAAGGCGTTATTTCCAAATATATACATATTAGCGATGCTCAATTTGGATTTAAAAAAATAGCTCTACGGATGCGGGGATTTTTACTTTAAAGCAAACCGTTAGTTATTATAATATGCGGAAAACAAATATTTATGCATGTTTTATGGATCTGAGCAGGGCTTTTGACAGAGTCAATTATGATATACTCTGGAGGAAGTTACGTGATGCGGGAGTGCCGTCAATATGTAATAAAATATTGATCGCATGGTTTAGTAGGCAAATTAATACCTATAGTAAAATGTCGTGATACACTTTTGAAGGAATTTCTCCTACAATGTGGCGTGAGGCAGGGAGGGCTAACATCGCCTCTCCTTTTTAATCTATATGTTGATCAGCTGATCAAGGAGCTAAGAAGCACTATACTACTTAACTTGAGTTACGCTGATGATATGGTGCTGCTGAGTCCCTCAATTGGTGCGCTGCGTGTACTCATTCAGATATGTGAGAAATTTGCGATGGATGGATGATAATCTATTGTACAACACCAAGAAGTCTGTTTGTTTGCTTTTTAAGAGTGGTAGGGTTCAACCTCACATCCCCGCAGTGTATTTGTCTAATTCGCAATTGGAGTGGGTAACGACGTTTAGATACTTAGATCATATTGTTAGTCAGAATCTGTGTGATGGTTCCGACATGGACCGTGAGCGATCATGTTGTCAGTGCGTGACAACATGATAGCTCGACGCTTTCAAAGGTGTTCTTATGCCTCCAAACTGGCGTTGTTTTTAGCTTACTGTCAGCCACTTTACACTCCTCAGCTGTGGACGAATTAAACTAAAGAGGAATACCGCAGGCTAAAGGTGCAGTATAATGATTCGTTTCGCGTTTTATTTCGTCAACCACGATACTGTAGTGCGTCCCAGATGTTCGCAGAGGCCCGTGTCGTTGGTTTGGATGCGCAGATCCGTCATCGTATCGCACGATTAGAAGTTCCCTTTTTGGGTCGCAGAATAATCTCATTAAAATTATTTGTAATATTTGTGCATTTACTGAAATTTTTAATATATGGTCAACTTTATTAATATCACAATAATAATATTTAATATTTTGATTATTAACCAATAATAAGAATTAATACTTAAGGAGTAATATTTAAATTTAATTTAGTAATGGATCATTGTTATCTGTATCAAATAAATTATTATTATTATTGAGGGTATCAATATAGTTTTCTTATCTGGTTGGGTTCTATAAATATATAATTTTAAATGAAAATCAAAAGATATACATAAATATCAATAACATAAAACAAAATACAAAACTACATAAACAAATAAAATCCCAACCAGATGGAGGCCCTCGGCAGGGGAGACCAAACGGCCGAGGGTTGGGGGAAAGGGAAAGAAACCGGCAGACGATGCGGGCGGTATCGAGGAGCACCGCCTTCTGCTTTTGAGCCTGGAGCGGTCCGTCACGTAGTCCCAGACGCCTCAGATGACCCGAGAAGCTGACTGGGATAAGCCCGTTTGCAGAGACGACTACAAGAATAATTTCGGTCTGCAGACCATCCCACACCTCGTGAGCCAAGTCCAGATATTTTGTTTGCTTATCTGTTTCGGCTTTCACGAGGTTCTCGTCATACGGAATGGTAATGTCGACCAAAAATATCCTTGACTGCGCCCGGTCCATCAGCACTATATCAGGCTTATTCGCAAGAATAGTCCTGTCTGTGATGATGGCCTGATCCCAATAGAGCCTGGCGCGATCATTTTCGGGTTGCCCACACGAGACCGTATTTCAGAGCGAGCTCCTGGTGAAGAATTCTGGCTACCAGGTTGTGCCTGTGCAAGTACTCAGAGTTAGAAAGCGCCGAACAACCGGAGATGACATGCCTAAGTGACTCACCGGGATGGCGACAAACTCGACAGATGTCGACGGTGCCATCCTTTAGGATGTATCTCCGATAGTTGTTGGTCTTAATAACCTGATCCTGTATTGCACAGACAATACCCTCGGTTTCCCCGAAGAGATCAACAAAGCGTAGCCAGCGGAGGGAGGCTACTGTGTCTACGAAAGGCTCATGTAGAACCTTGTAGAACCTCCTGTGGAGATCCTTCTCCTTCCATACGGTCTCATGGTCGGAAATGCTCTGCACTGCCGGGTCTTGCCATTGCTCATTGTTTAAGAATAGAGGGGTAAGTCCTTTATCACAAGAAATGACGTCTTTATAGAATGGATCATCAGATCTCGCCAGTAAGTAATCACAGAGGCTGCACACTTCGCGATTATGCATGGTGAGCGCGCTCAAGAAGCCACGCTTACCATGCTTTCGCGGCTACAGCCTCATTACCGATAATCTTGGATGATGCATCCTATGGGACGTCATGGTAGTGACTTGGAGTGGAGTTCAGTCTGAGTCCTCCTGAGTATGCCAAAGGTATACATGAGGAAAGGCATGACCCAGATGTTATATGCGTGTGTCTTATTCACACCGGACAAAAGGCTGTTAAGCACTTTGGTCAAGCGTGCATAAAATACGTCTAAAACTGACTGTTTCATACCAGCCTAATCGATATCGATGTTCTGTGACATACACAGGTATCGGTATGTTTCAGCCTCGGAAAGGGTCCTTAAGTTGACGTTTCGCACACTTATCCGTCCCCATTTCCATTCCAATGGAATTGCTAAATTCACAAGTGATGTTTAGTAATTCCATAAGATGGGAGCGACTGGCGGCTAATAACTTGAGGTCATCCATATAGAAAAGGTGGGTCACTTTTGTCCCTCCTTTCCGTAATTGAAATCCCCTACAGGAGCCCTCCAGTAAGGTACTGAGAGGGTTCAGAGAGAGGCAGAACCAGATTGGACTCAGACAATCGGCCTGGAAGATACTTATCCTTATGTGGTACTTCGCAGCCATCATTCGCTCGCCCAGATGACAAAGGATCGTACTCCACTGCCCCATATACTGCTCGAGGAAATCAATAACTGTATAGTTTCTCTTGAACAGCTAGAGGACTCTCTTTAGCCATGTATGGGGCACCGAGTCGAATGCATTTCTGTAGTCTATCCAAGCGGCGGAGAAGTTGCGTTTTACCACTTTGCCAATGACCGCGTCAATGAGGAGTGGTTCCTTGGTTCCACGACCACCGCCCCGACATCTATTTTGAGCTCGCGACATCACCTGATTTGAGTCTAGGTGACGAGTGATTCTCACGCTCAAAATGGATGTTGGTGTCTTGTATATGATCGGTAGACACGTGATGGGGCGGTATTTGTCGGGTCTGTGGCACTTTGGTCTTTAGGAACCAAATGGTTGATCCCAGTAGTGAATAGGCTTGGGAGCGACTTCTGGTTGAGAGCTTATTGAAACTGTCGGGCGAGCACAGTGAGACAAACCACGAACCCCTTCAGCCAGTAGTAATGCAGCCCGTCGAGTCCCGGACTTTTCCAGTTCGGGGCCCTACGGACCACCTCAGCTACGTCATTATACGTCATGGACCCCGTCATTATAACACCGGATGTGTTATAATGACGGGGTCCATGGGCGTTATACTAGCACACTTACTCTCCACAACTTCCGTCCAAGGGACCTTGCTATGGTTTACGGGCTCTGACCACAGGCCGCGCCGGAATGCTACAGTGTCGGCCTGATTCGGTGCTGGGTTCGTTCCACTCACCATTGGTCGCTCCGATTATTCATAGAGCCTCTTCTGATCACTCTGGAAGAGACGATTCTGATTGAACCGTGTCGACCTCTCGGTATATCGTTGAATCCACTTTCCCCAAGCAGCGATTTTCTGCCTCAGATCTCTATGCGCTCCGTCAGTTTTTGCGTAATATCCGGCTGGGACAATGTGGCATTTGACCCAGCAAACGCCATCCTGACGGTGCGCACAATTCTTGGCCTCTTATTGCCTGATCTGAAGTATATCAGTCTGTCGATGAGAGCTCTAGCCTTTGCGATACGTTCTTCAATTCTTCTTCTCCATGCTGGGATAGGGCTACCTTGGCCATAGCGCGTCTAGCCGTGGAAACCTTGACACCTATGATACGGCAGACTGCCAGCGTGGCGCCAAAATAAATTGCGTCCGGCTCGCAAAGGTCTCGGCTGGCTTCCAAATAGGTCACCAGCATTGGCTTCAGAGCCCTCAAGACAGCCCGATTCCGCTTGCTTAGGGCTATGCGGGGAAGTCGCGGTCGATTTTCGAGAGGCGTACTGCGCGTTTCCACAATCGCCTCTTTCAATGTACTCCTCATATGCTCTAATTCCAGTTCATGGGCGACTGTTCCATCATCGTTTGAATCAACCACAACTGGGGTATTCACGGCGGCATCCACGTTTGCGGGTTGCTCTTAAATTTATGACGCCACATCCTTAGCCGTAGCATTTTCATCCGATGAGGGAACAGCCTCACGTCGTAGCCGTTCGAGTTCGGCAACATCAAATATATTTGAGCGCAAGATATATCGAACTCGGTCTGCCAGGTTTTGCTCTGTGACGGTTAAAGATGGCTCCAGCTCAGCAAAAAGACGATGCATCCTAGCCCGATACGCAAAACATCCAGTTTCTTCCCCCTTTTGCTCTAAAGTACGCCCGCAGTGCGTTTGCGTTCATTGCTTGTGACCAACGCATGCGAAGGGCTCCACCAGCGGTGGGTGCCGCTTGCTGAGTGGTGGGGATGACGGATGCGGAGGGCTGCTAGGTGACCGTGCAGCTTTTCGCACTTGGCTGGCGTTCCGCATGCTGCCGCGTCCAGCGCCAGCTCCTACGCGCACTATCTTTTTATCCATCATCCATTATTTGGGCGTCCATAAACGGGAGACGCCCAGGCCCGGCACAGTATCGTGTGTGGCCATAAGCACAAACGGGCTATTGCACCCTAAATTCTGCCGAGGCATGGCACTCACACCTCTCGCAAGGCGCTGACTGACTGTGTTGACGTAGCAGTTTTGTCACTTAACTGTTACGTCAGCGGGCGATTGGGTCGTCAATAACCTACGCCAATTTATAAGATTTATTATTATTATTTTTGGGGTATCTATATAATTTTCAAATCTGGTTTGGTTCTTAAATATATAATTTTAAGTTAAAATGAAAAGATAAATATACATAAATATCAATAAAATAAAATAAATACAAAAAATATATAAATAAATAAGATCCAACCAGATGAAAGCCCTCGGCAGGGAAACCAAACGGCCGAGGGTTAGGAGGAAAGGGAAAGAAACTGGCAGACGATGCGGGCGGTACGAGGAGCACCGCCTTCTGCATTTGAGCTCAGAGCGATCCGTCACGGAGTCCCAGTCGCCTCAGATGACCCGAGAGGCTTACTGGGATTAGCCCATTTGCAGAGACGACTACAGGAATAATTTCGGCTGGCAGACCACCCCACATGTCGGTTACCTCGTGAGCCAGGTCCAGATATATTGTTCGTTTATCTGTTTCGGCTTTCACGAGGTTCTCGTCATACGGAATGGTAATGTCGATCAAAAATATCCTTGACTGTGCCGGGTCCATCAGCACAATATCAGGCTTATTCGCAAGAATAGTCCTGTCTGTGATGATGGCCCGGTCCCAGTAGAGCCTGGCGCGGTCATTTTCGAGCACAATTTCCGATCGACGAGACCGTATTGCAGAGCGATCTCCTGGTGAAGATTTCTGCCTACTAGGTTGTGCCTGTGCAAGTACTCAGAGTTAGAAAGCGCCGAACAACCAGAGATGACATGCCTAAGTGACTCACCGGGATGGCGACAAGCTCGACAGATGTCGACGGTGCCATCCATTGCCATGCCATGCCATTAGGATGTATCTGTATAATTTTCTCATCTAGTTGGGTTCTATAAATATATAATTATAAATTAAAATGAAAAAAGACGTGTGGCACTCGGGGACTGCCGCGGTAAAGCTATTGCATAGCATTTTGTATCAACTTATGCAATTATAATTATTTATTTATTTTATTTATGCAGTATTTCTTTTTCTTTGATATTAATTCAAGTTACTTAGGTTAATCCATTCAAATTCAACCAGATTTAGCCGAACCCGCGTTATAACGAACTCACTATTTCGTCGCTTTGGTAGTGAAGAGAGTCAACCCACACATAACAAGTTCCAAAATAATGAACAATTAAGTGGCGAGGTTAAACAAAAAATATTTATTAGTCTATACCTTCTAAACCGTAAGTTAGTTTTTAATAAAAATGGCATCGGTTTAGCTAAACATGCTTCTTGTGTTTTTGGTATATTAATAGTTTTTGTATTTTAACTAGTTTTTCTGTTAATTGCTATTGTGTACTTGGCTCTTTTCACCATTTAGATATTTTGAAAATGATCTACTAATAAATAGGGAGGTGAAAAGATGTAAGTGTCATAGATATACTAATTTATTCAAATACTTGTTAGCAGCAGGGTTGGTTGGTAGTTGGTAGACAAAAAAAGAATAATAGGGTTATTTTAAATATTGTTACAGTAGAAATAATAAAATTAGTAATTATTTGTTAAAAATCTTCATTAAAAAAATCAATAATCTTCTATAATATCAACATCCTGACTTGAAGCAATAAGATTCATGTAAAATTCATGATAAGAGGTAGGAATTGTACCTTTTTTACAAAGATATTGTAAGTCTTCTATTATATCTATTTTTAAGCTACACTTATAAAGATTAGCTACTTCAGTGGCAAGTATTTCTTCATCATTTCGAGTTGATCTGAGGCTACATAGTCGTTCAAATTCAATTTGGCTTAACTTTTTTAATAAATATGCATGGGCTTTTCACGTCTATATTGCAGCCATTTTTAACAAGAAGCCATTTCATGATGCCACTCTTTCCTTTATTTTTATTTGTAATTAATTTGTGAAAAATACTGTATCACCGGACCGCGTCGCAAAAAACTCAGGTTCGCGCTGTACATACGTCAGGGCGGCCGTACGGCAGTTCCACGCTCCACGGCAAGATTTGTCACTTATTATTTATTGTCCAATTAATCGTCTTTAAGTTCAAATGGCACGCTCTATTAACATAAGTCTAAGACAAAACAAGGAGACTTTCAATATATGAACAACCCGGCTTCGCGTTTGTGTTAGTAAAACAAGCTCTTATTAAGTTAGCTTAGAGTTTAAATTAGTGTAAGCTATACGCAATCCTTGTGGCATAATGAATGTAGGTAGTATTTTATTGACTCCCATTGTCTCGGCCGACGCGACGGTTGGACCGTAAACGTAAACAGATGACGCTTTCTAACGATAATGAATATAATATTATAACAGTCAATGGTTCATTATTCTAATGTGTTGTAAGATTAAAAATATATAATGAAATATATTATCTTTTGTATGTTATAACGCCCAACTTTAGGGGTGACCGACCGCGCGCACAAATGCAGCTAGCCTCCCCCTCTCGCACCTCACTAATCGTCGCTTCACACCGCTTGAGATAAGACGATCTACTATCAGGCGCTAACAAACCCCCGTCCCGGACATAAGGACCTATGTCCGCGAGTAAATTGGCAATTAGAAGACGCTTTGTATTGTTGGTTTTTACAAAAACGATCAACTGGGCAAATGATATCTGGCCCTTTGCTTTGTGAAAAAGCATTACAGTTAAATAAAAAATTAGGTGACGGCGGCTCGTTTGTCGCAAGTAACGGATGGTTATATAGATTTATATCTCTTCATGGAATTTAATTAATGTTTATTAAAAAATAATAATTTCTTAATAAACATTGATTTTCGTTGAAATTGTTGTTTTTAATAAACAAATAACATTATGTATGTACATATGTACTACAAATGCACAAAACCCGCTTTTCTTCATACATTCGATCATCCGGATTTTCGATTATCCGAATCCCTAACGGCGACAATTAGTCCGGTTAATCGAGTATATATATATATATATATATACATATTGTGAATCTAAATTCAGAATTTAAACTATACGCGTGTGTGTGTTTGTGTGTATATAAAGAGGGCTACTTTTAATATCGCTCATTTTAATATCAAAAATTTAGCTTATCTTTATAGCAGTATTATATTTTCAATTCAAAATTAGTACTGCATTTGTGATAATAATAAAATGAAAGTATGTATATAGAGTACTCACTCATTTTTCTTTCACTATTTTTTCGTGACTTTCTTCATAATAATAAATGCACTTTGTTCATTCATATTCAAAATTTCAAAACACTTTATACACAAACACCGTGTCGAGGACTGAGGAAAAGAAACGACGTTAGACCATCGTTAGACAATGCACGGCCTTCAAGCCACACCTCCGTGCCCGTCGGAGAGCGTGAGGTTTTTTTCGTTACGAAATTTCTGGATTTTCCCGTACTCAAGGCCCGCGATAGAAGCTATGCAATAGCTTAATAATAAATATACATTAATATAATTAAAATAAAATAAATACAAAAATACATAAATAAATATGTACGGTTTTATGGGTACTGTATTTAATTAATTAATTAATTTACTTAAGTCCATTAAGGTGTACAATGAAGGTTGCAATAAATGAAGACACGTGTCGAGTAAACGGTGATATATTTGCGACTCCGCGTGGCGGACGCAGCCGCCACCCTATTTCTATTATACACATACACATGCATTACACATACATAGGTATAGCTGTTAAATAAGTATGGGCATGATGCAGGTCACCGGACACGCAATCTAAAGAGCTAGTATATTATAAATACCTATACTGTGTCCCAAAAAAATAAAAGCCCAACCAGATGGAAGCCCTCAGCAGGGGAGACCAAACGGCCGAGGGTTAGCAGGAAAGGGAAAGAAAATGCCGGATGATGCGGGCGGTATTGAGGAGCACCGCCTTCTGCATTTGAGCCCGGAGCGGTCCGTCACGGAGTCCCAGTTGCCTTAGATGACCCGAGAGGCTGACTGGGATTAGTCCATTCGCAGAGACGACTACAGGAATAATTTCGGCCGGCATACCACCCCACATGTCGGTCACCTCGTGAGCCAGGTCCAGATATTTTGTTCGTTTATCTGTTTCGGCTTTCACGAGGTTCTCGTCATACGGAATGGTAATGTCGACCAAAAATATACTTGACTGTGCCCAGTCCATCAGCAAAATATAAGGCTTATTCGCAGGAATAGTCCTGTCCGTGATAATAGCCTGATCCCAATAGAGCCTGGCGCGATCATTTTGGAGCACGGCTTCCGGCAAGTACTTGTAATACGGCAATTTCCGGTCCACGAGACCGTATTTCAGAGCGAGCTCCTGGTGTAGAATTCTGGCTACTAGGTTGCGCCTGTGCAAGTACTCAGAGTTAGAAAGCGCCGAAAAACCGGAGATGACATGCCTAAGTGACTCCCTGGGATGGCGACAAGCTCGACAGACGTCGACGGTGCCATCCTTTAGGATGTATCTCCGACAGTTGTTGGTCTTAATAACTTGACGTGTGGTCCTGTATTGCACAGACAAAACCCTCTTTTTACCCGAAGAGGTTACCGATAACGTAGCCAATTGAGGGAGGCGGCTGTATCTACGTGGGGCTCATGTAGAGCCCTTTAGTACCTCCCGTGGAGCTCCTTCTCCTTCCATATGGTCTCCCGGTCGAAAATGCTCTGTACTGCCGGGTCCTGCCGTTGCTCGTTGGCTAAGGATAGAGGGGTAAGTCCTTTATCACTCACCGATTTCACACCGATTATGCATAGTGAGCGCGCTCAAGAAGCCATGCCCACCATGCTTTCGCGGCAAGTACAGCCTCATTACCGACGATCTCGGATGATGCATCCTATGGGACGTCATTGTAGTGCGGACTTTTAGGGCGTTTAGTTCAGTGTGACTCCATCTGAGTATGCCAAAGGTATACATGAGGACAGGCATGACCGAGACGTTATATGCGTCCGTCTTATTCACACCGGACAAAAGGCTGTTAAGCACTTTGGTCAAGCGTGCATAAAACACGTCGCAAAATGACTGTTTCATACCAGCCTCATCGATACCGATTTTCTGTGACATACCCAGGTATCGGTATTTTTCAGCCTAGGAAAGGATCCTTAAGTTAACTCAGACTCTGAATTAGCAACCCTTCCCTTTTCAATATGGAGGACCGCACACTTATCCGTCCCCAGCTCCATTCTAATTGAGTTGCTAAATTCACAAGTGATGTTTAGCAATTCCATAAGATGGGAGCGACTGGAGGCGAATAATTTGAGGTCATCCATATAGAAAAGGTGGGTCATTTTGTACCTCCTTTCCGAAGCTGAAATCATCTCCCGGAGCCCTCCATTAAAGTACTGAGAGGGTTCAAAGAGAGGCAGAACCAGATTGGACTCAGACAGTTGCCCTGGAATATACCCCTTCTTATCCTTATGCGGCTTTCCGCAGCCTTCATCCGCTTGCCTAGATGACAGAGGATCGTACTCCACTGCCCATATACTGCTCGAGGATGTCTCAAACTGTACAGTCAATCTTGTACAGCTCGATGACACTCTTTAGCCAAGTATGGGGCACCGAGTCAAATGCCTCTCTGTAATCTATCCAGGCGGCGGAGAAGTTCCGACGGTTGCACTTCACCACTTTGCCAATGACCGCGTCAATGAGGAGTGGTTCCTTGGTTCCACGACCGCCGCCCCGACATCCATTTTGAGAGCGCGACTGATTTGAGTGATTCTCGCACTCAAAATGGATATTAGTATCTTTTATATGGTCGGTAGACACGTGATGGGGCGGTATTTGCTCGGGTCTGTGGCACCTTGATATTTAGGAACCAAATGAGTGATCGCAGTAGTGAAGAGGCTCAGGAGCGACTTCTGGTTGAGAACCTCTTGAAACTGTTGGGCGAGAACAGCATGACACACCATGAACCCCTTCAGCCAGAAGTGATGCAGCCCGTCAAGCCCCGGACTTTTCCAGTTCGGGGCCCTACGGACCGCCTCAGCGACGACATCCGGCGTTATGATGACGGGGTCCATGGGCGTAATACCCGCACACTAACTCGCCACAACTTCCGTCCAAGGGCTCTCGTTGTGGTTTACGGGCTCTGACCACAGGCTGCGCCAGAATGCGACCGTGTCGGCAAGATTCGGTACTGGGCCCGTTCCACTTACCATTGATGCTTGTCGCTCCAATGATTTATAGAGCCTCTTCTGATCACTCTGGAAGAGACGATTCTGGTTGAATCGTGTCGACCTCTCGGTATATCGCCGAATCCGCTTTCCCCAAGCAGCGATTCTCTGCTTCAGGTCGTCTATGCGCTCCGTCAGTTTTTGCATTATATCCGGCTGGGACAAACTAACATTTGTCCCATCAAATGCCATCCTGACGATGCGCACAATCCTTGGCCTGGTATTGCCTGACCTGAAGCATATCAGTCTGCCAATGAGGGCCCTAGCCTTTGCGATAAGTTCTTCAATTCTTGTTCTCCAGGCTGGGATAGCACTACTTTTTCCAGTAGTGCATCCAGCCGTGGAAAGTTTAGCGCCTATAATACGGCAGAGTGCAAGTGCGGCGCCAAAGAGAATTGAGTCCGTCTCGCAAAGGTCCCGGCTGGCTTCCAAATAGATCACCAGCAATTGGTTCAGAGCCATCACGATAGCCCGATTCCGCTTGCTGAGGGCTATACGGGGAAGTGGCGGTAGATTTTTGAGAGGCGTGCTGCGCGTTTCCACAATCGCCTCTTTCAGTGTACTCCTCATATGCTAATTAAATAATAAAAATTAATTTAATAATAAATAATAATAATTAATTCACCTTCCACTGCACAACCATTTTATGTAGAATTAGAAACGTATCGTCACTATGTCAGGGTTCAAATAATAAGCAATAAACAATTAATTTAACCAGTGACGGCAGGTATCAAATTAGAATTGTATATCATAATCTTTACAGCCCTTCACGAAGTCCCCTGATTAACATAGGCCTTCCACAGGGAAGGCCGCAATGTGCTTGCTTACTACTCTGGAATTTTAGACTGTAAGCTACCATGGTTTACTAACACAAGGCAAAAGACTACCGTAATAAATTATAATTTTAATTGGGCTGTTTGTAAAATAAGAATAGGCCTTTAAATAAATTCTAAAGGTTATATGAATAAGTTATTTAAGGTTGGCAGTAAATAATATTATTAAAGTAAGAATCACTCTACATGTTCAATTATTATTTAAATGAATCATATAATCAAATCAATACTTATTTTAGTTATTCTAGATAATATCTTTATCGTTGTCTTTATTTTTAATTAGTGCACTTTTTAACTTTTCTATATTAACGGCTACCCAGTAAATGGAATGACAACCTAGTAAGAGATGCAGTTAATTAATGAACTTCCTTGCTTTGATGGAGGCTTATTATTAGACTTATAATGGACTGTAATGACGATCATGTTTTTTATAAGGTAACGATAGATGGTATTTATTTTTCACATAATTGTTTTTATATTAATTATTATTAAAAGATTTATTTAACTTTACATGTATGTATGTGCTGATATTTTGTAATCAATATTTCCCCAACTTCTGCTGAAGTTAACGGGCTAAAATTAGGTACACACGTTTGTTTCTCGAGACAGTGCATGGTTATTTAAATTCCAGAGCCCAGAGGTCCATGAAGATGTAGTAGCCAAAAGACTTATAGCATAACATCATCAGAAACTAGACTTAAATTTTATACGTGGTATAGCCATACTCCAGCTATATAAGTAGTATAGCTATAACAAAATAGGTCGGCTCAATCGGTGAATGACCACGCTGTCACAGAATACTAGCGTAAAATAGTAGCTCGCAGCTATGTTTCGTATGGTGAGTGTAGAAATCCGTAGACTTTTTTGCTGGAAACGAGGCATTCTATCTTAGTCTTAGTACTTAGTAGTGATAAAGCATCTGCGTTTTGATTCGTATCTGAGGATAGATGTAGATGTCCATGGGCCACAGCAAACGTTTACCAACAAGTAGACTGTGCGCTCCTTTGTCATCCCATCCTTTTAAAAAAATATGGCGGACGTTACAAAGTTGCGAATTATCATTTTTACCTTAACCTCTATGATATAGGTATCAAATTAAAGAGCTTGATGAGCGAAAACCAATCAGTAAAGTGATGTTGTTCTTAATCTTGTAGGGCAGATGTCACAAAATGGCGATTAATAATTTCCATATTAACCCCTATAATATGGGTATGAATTGAAAGAGCTTGATGAGCGAAACACTATAAGTTAAGTAACGGTCAAGGTGGCGGATCTAAGATGACAATCAATAACTTAGTTGCTCCAATCCATGTGTAATTTTGTTATCCCAGGGATTTTGGAGTCTCCGATTACGATTTTGGGGTTGAAATGTTCAGGTCAAATTTTCAACGGAATTTTAAAAGAACGACGAAGCTAGGTATACCTCATTCTAAATCCAATGTGACGGACCGACCAAGATGGTGGAATAGTTATATTTTATACACTCTAATAATATACGTACCGCCCAAGAAGAACATGCAGTCAGTCATCACGTTTGATATTGTCGACAAAACCTGCACAAACAATAAATTGCTAAATTTGTCAAAAGAGAGAAGAGGGAAGTAATATATAAGAAATTTAGGCCAAGTTTTAAGTTTATGGTTGTAAGTTTTAAGAAACATATTTGTTGTTCACATTGCATGCCGTGGCAACCTTTAATTAAGACGACACTTAGATATAAACCTTCCTGTAATTTATAGTATTTACATTGTGTTCGTGTACATCTTATTGGTTGTCCTAAATAAATTTAAAAAAAAAATTAAAAGAAACTGATACATGTGGGACGGAACGTAAAGGAATGAAGTGACAGAATGAATGTGTGATAAAGATAGCAAGATGACAGTATTAAAGTGAGTGAAAGAGAAAGTATTTAAAATGAGTGAACAATGAGCGAGTGACCGAATGAGAAGCAAGAATAAGGGGAAGCTAGATTTTAAAGACTGGGACTAGCAAACGGGAAGCCATTGTGACAAGACGATATAGCTGTGAAGAGAGAGATAAAACCTTCAAGTCAAACATCAAGCTGTGTTTCATTCTCAACAAAACATATTCTACAAAAATTTTGAGGGCTCGTCCGAGATTGAAACAGAGCAAAAAGGAATTACAACGTTTACGACGACAACGACGGTTTGATTTTGATGTTATCCACGTAGTGCACGCGGTTCATACTTTCGCTTTACGGGTTCAAGACGAAGACGAGCAATGGCAAAGGATTCAAGACGAGCTAGTCGTCAGGCGGATTTTGAAGATGCAAGTTCGGCAGTGCAAAGCGGCGGCATTTTGCATCTGGCAGAAAGGCTCATTCCAAAGTTCACCGGACGGGATAAAACATATCCAGCAAACAAATGGGTACAAGACACAGAAGACAATGGCGAAATATTCGGGTGGACTCCGGTTCAACAGCTGCTAATGGCAAGGAGATCTTTAAGTGACAGTGCGGCACTATGGTTGCGGTCAGAAAAAACATATAAGTCGTGGGAGGAGCTAAAGACGAATCTCCTGAAGGAATTTCCGGATACCATTGATTCCAAGACGGCGCATGAAATTATGAGTGCCAGAAAAAAGAAAGACAACGAAACATGCTTAGATTATCTGTTCGTGATGAAAGAAATGGGTCGGCCTGATTATGTCGCAATAAAATACATAATAGAAGGCATGAAAGATGACGAAGTTAACAAGATTATGCTGTACGGTGTCACCAACTACAGTGACCTAAAAGAAAAACTAAAAATATATGAGCAGTTCAGTGAAAACATGCGATCGTAGAAGCAGGGAAGCAAACAGGCGCCAAAGCAGATTCATAGTGGCAGTCGAGGTAATACGCGCCATTTGAGGTGCTATAACTGTGGAGAAAAAAATCATCATTTGTCTGCGGAATGTCCACATAGGAAAATGGGCATAAAGTGTTTTAAGTGCAATTCATTCGGACACATTGCCAATGATTGTGAGTCACAAGAAGTGGCGAAAGATGGCGCCACAGGTAAAGGCGTAGGCGTCGGCAACGATGACCGAAGAATGAACAAGAAAACGAGATCGAGAACGAACGTGATGCTAGGTGCGAGTTAACCACAAGAGGTTGGCAGCAGTGAACGGATCAAATTTCATTCCGATACTGGACCAATCGTGAAACAGGTTGGCACCACTGAGAGCGAAGAAAATGGCAGCCGGCCATCTTCAATGTCAGTGAACGTAAAGAAAAAACCGACAAGGACATATGAAAGATGTGTTATTATTTCAAAAGCGGTTTGGTTTGGTTTGATTACAACCGACTGTGTAAATGCTATAGACGAACAGTATGAACAAAGCGACGAAATTTTTCATGGACTTGGTGCGTCACAAATTAAAGCTTTTTTTTCGTTCTGACGATGCAAATATGTCCTTGAATTACTTTATAATTTTTTTAAATACGCAATAAGGAATAATACAACAACCATAAAACTATCACGTAAGTATTATAATATTAAATCTTGGATAACACCTGGTCTCTACCGTAGTATAAGAAATAGAGGCAAACTACATTTACGAGTACAATCAAAACTATCTCCGGATAATTCAATACTTTCCGCATCTTATAAAAGATATAGAACTTTTTGCAATAAACTATTAAAAAAACTGAAAATACAGTATCATAAAAATATGTTACAAAAGGCCGGTAAAAACAGTAAACTTGTATGGAAGTTCAATAAAAATAATACCTTCAGTTCAAAAACCCTTGGACCCACTTGAACTACTGTCATTGGACAAAAGCCCAAAGGAGGCGACTAATAAGGTAAACATTTTTTTTATTAATGTTGGCAAAAAAAATAGCAAAAACAACTTTAAAATTAAGCAACACTTGAAATCCAATTTCTTTTGCTCACATCCTTTTCTAAATTAAATTCTTTTGTATTGTTAAATATCGACATTGTTGAGATTTTAAGTATAATAACTGGCCTAAAAGAAGATTGTGCAGTTGGATGAGACAAAAATACCTAATAGTATACTCAAAAGATTTAAACATTAACTGCCTGCCCTGTTATTTTTAATTACACCTATCTAAAGGTATTTTCCTGAAAATGCTTAAAAAGCTGTGGTGTCTCCTCCATATACAAAGCTAGCGATAAAAACTTACTAACTATAGGCCGATTTCAGTTTTATCTGGTTTATCTAAAATATTAGAAAAAATCATAAATAAGAGGTTAATAAAATACCTGGAAACTAACAATTTGCTGTCAGACAGAAAATTTGCTTTTAAGCCAAAAAGATAGATAGATAGATAAAACGTTTATTTTTATCTCCAATCACACATCTAAATTCAGTGATTAAACTAGATATACAATTAAAGTATTATGGAAAAAATATACATAAACTTATGATTCAAAAATTCATGTGTGTTGCAGTTAAACAAATGGGTCATAGCTCAGTGATTAATATTGCTCAGAGAGCAAACACTGATTTTCAGCTGTTACCATCGAGGTGGCGAGAAGAAAATGAGCACAATAGTACAATCAGAAAGAAATAAGGAAAAAACTATTTTTTTTTGCACGTTAATATTATTTTAGTGTAATTATGTCTGAAAGATGTGTTCTTTCAGCTCTATGATTTATATCTTGGGTTTAATTTAGTAAAAAATTACGGAAAAGATGTGTAAGACTGCGTACCTAATTAAGGCTAGTACCTAAACGACTTAAAAACCATGATGAGTTAGTAAAAGAAAAAAAAGAAAATAACATGCCATGGTTTATAGCTGGCAAACGAAGTGTTTGGGAATACCTTGTTTTTGTTTATCTAGAAGATATGTTTTGAATTTATTTTTAAACTTTTAGTTGGTGTTAACATTTCTTATTGGTGGTGGGATGTTATTCCAACACTTCGTTGCCATATATCGGAAACTGCCGGTAAATGCCGCTGTTTTATGGCTGTAATATAGGAGTGCTGATCTTATGGATGTCAATTGTTTTCCATAATTTGCTTGTTTAGCAAACTTTATATTTGCATGCAAGTACTCTGGTTTCTTAAACTTAATAACACTAAAGAATAGGCCCCCTAAATGTAGCTCTCTACGTGAGTCCATATTGAGCATGGAAGCATTGTTCAGAAAGGGTGTAATGTGATTTCTGGGTGGTACATCAAAACAGAACCGACAACATGCATTTTGCACGCGTTGTATTAGTCGCTTTGTTTTGCTGAAAATCCGGGGTCCATAAACAACATCCCCGTAGTTGAGCCTAGACAAAACCAATGACTCGCAAAGAGTAATGCGTGATGGTACAGAAAGTTGGTCACGGATTTGGTATAAAACCTTTAGGCGATAAAAACAGTTTTTTACCTTTAGGTACCGCGTTACTCCGCTCCGCTCAGAAAGTCTTTATAGTATCTAATTGGCTTCTTAACAATCTCATAAATTTAAACGCATATAAAACACAATGTTTGTTATTTTTAATGAGAAACAATAACATACTTACTCACCTAAATATTTACGCTCATAGTTGTGACTTGTATGATGATACTGCATGTGCATGCCCCGCACTAACAAAAACAGACAATATAAAATATCTATGTATCACCTTTGACACAAATTTAAATTTCCGCAAGCACATCGATTTACTTTGTGCTAGAGTTCGTAAGTTAATATATTTTTCTAAATATCTCCGTAACATCGCTGATTTTTAATATATAAGACAGGTCTATTTAGGTTTGTATCAATCCATACTTACTTATGGCATTACTTCCTGGGGTGGTGCCTCTGAAACAATATTTCTCCCACTAGAACGCGTGTTCAGAGAGCAGTTCTAAAGGTAGCCACTTTCCGTCCTTTCTTGTTTCCTACACATCAACTCTACTTGGCGTGTAGTGTACTACGTTGGTCAGTTGTTTATTCTAAATATCATATTAAAACAGCATACCGAACTTCCATTTAAATTAAAATCCATAGATAGGAGAAAAATGGAATTAGTTTGTGTAAACCCTCAAACCAACACGCGTTTTTGAACAGATTTTACATATTTTAAGACTATTTCGATATAATAAGCTTAACAGGTCACTAAAGATATACAGTGTAAGTTATAAGAAATGTAACATAATTGTAAGAGAATTTTTGAATAAATTAAATCACAAAGACACAGAAAAGTTGCTAGAAATTTTAAAATAGTTTTGTATTAATTATAGGTTACAAATAATTGTTATTTAGTTATTTTATTTATTATAAGTATAGTTTAATTAATAAAATTATCTTTTGTCCCTTATTATAAGACCCATAGTGTAAGTGATGGTTTAAAACACATGTACTCATCCTACTTTAGACAGGTAGCTTATATTTTAAACTTGAGTTTTCAATTTTTCTTTTGTAGATTCTACATTATTAAGCTACACAAAAATTAAATTTTTATTATTGTGTGTTATTTTTATAAGGCTTATTGTTACTTTCTTTAATTGTAATTATATTTGTTCCTCTATGTTTAAAAATGAAATAAATATTATTATTATTATTTGGGGAATCTATATAATTTTCTAATCTGGTTGGGTTCTATAAATATATAATTTTAGGTTAAAATGAAAAGATAAATATACATAAATATCAAATAAAATATAATAAATACAAAAAATACATAAATAAATAAGATCCAACCAGATGGAAGCCCTCGGCAGGGGAGACCAAACGGCCGAGGGTTAGGAGGAAAGGGAAAGAAACCGGCGGACGATGCGGGTGGTATCGAGTAGCACCGCCTTCTGCATTTGAGCCCGGAACGGTCCGTCACGGAGTCCCAGTCGCCTCAGATGACCCGAGAGGCTGACTGGGATTAGCCCATTCGCAGAGACGACTACAGGAATAATTTCGGCTGGCAGACCACCCCACATTTCGGTCTTTCTATCCAGGGAGTTAAGTTCAGTCTGAATCCACCTGAGTATGCCAAAGGTTTACATGAGGACAGGCATGACCCAGCCGTTATATATGCGTGTGCCTTACTCACACTGGACAAAAGGTTCCCCCGGAGCCCTCCAGTAAGGTACTGAGAGGGTTCAGAGAGAGGCAGAACCAGATTGGATTCAGAATTGCCCTAGAAGATACCCCCTCTTATCGGTATGTGGTTCTCCGCAGCCATCATCCACTCGCTTAGATGACAGAGGATCGTACTCCACTGCCCCATAAACTGCTCGAGGAAGTCTCTAACTGTACAGTCTATCTTGCACAGCTCGAGGACTCTCTTTAGCCATGTATGGGGCACCGAGTCGAATGCCTTTCTGTAGTCTATCAGGCGGCGGAGAAGTTCCGACGGTTGCGTTTCACCACTTTGCCAATAACCGCGTCAATGAGGAGTGGTTCCTTGGTTCCACGACCACCACCCCGACATCCATTTTGAGCGCGCGACATCACCTGATTTGAGTCCAGGTGACGAGTGATTCTCGCGCTCAAAATGGATATTAGTGTCTTGTATATGGTCGGTAGACACGTGATGAGGCGATATTTGCTCGGGTCTGTGGTACCCTGGTATTTTAGAACCAAATGGGTGATCCCAGTAGTGAAGAGGCTTGGGAGCGACCCTTCTGGTTGATAGCCTCTTGAAACTGTCGGGCGAGCACAGTGTGACACACCACTAACCCCTTCAGCCAGTAGTGATGCAGCCCGTCGAGTCCCGGACTTTTCCAGTTCGGGGCTCTATGAACCGCCTCAGCTACGGCATCCGGTGTTATAATGACGGGGTCTATGGGCGTTATACTCGCATACTGACTCGCCACAACTTCCGTCCAAGGGCCCTCGCTCTGGTTTACGGGCTCTGACCACAGGCATTGCCAGAATGCTACAGTGTCGGCCTGATTCGATGCATGGCCCGTTCCACTTACCATTGTGGTCGCTCCAATGATTAATAGAGCCTCTTCTTATCACCCTGGAAGAGACGATTCTGGTTGAACCGTGTCGACCTCTCGGTATATCGCCGAATTCGCTTTCCCCAAGCAGCGATTCTCTGCTTCAGATCATCAATGCGCTCCGTCAGTTTTTTTATATCCGGCTGGGACAAACTGATATTTGTCCCAGCAAACGCCATCCTGACGGTGCTCACAATGCTTGACCTGTTATTGCCCGATCTGAAGCATATCAGTCTGCCGATGAGAGCCCTAGCCTTTGCGATACGTTCCTCAATTCTTCTTCTTCATGCTGGGATAACGCTACTTTGGCCAGGAGCGCATCCAGCCGTGGAAAGTTTGGCACCTATAATACGGCAGACTGCCAGCGCAGTGCCAAAAATAATTGAGTCCGTCTCGCAAAGGTCCCAGCTGGCTTCCAAATAGGTCACCAGCGTTGGGTTCAGATCACTCACGACAGCCCGATTCCGCTTACTTAGGGCTATGTGAGGAAGTCGCGTTTGATTTTCGAGAGGCGTACTGCGCGTTTCCACAATCGCCTCTTTCAATGTACTCCTCATACGTTTTAATTCCAGTTCCTGGGCGACTCTTCCATCATCGTTTGAATCAACCACAACTGGGGTATTCACGGCGGCATCCACGTTTGCGGGTTGCACTACAATTTGTGGCGGCGCATCCTCAGCCGTAGCATTTTCATCCGATGAGGGAACAGCCTCACGTTGTAGCAGTTCGAGTTCGGCGACATTAAATATATTTGAGCGCAAGATATACCGAACTCGGTCTGCCAGGTTTTGCTCTGTGACAGTTAAAGATGGCTCCAGCTCAGCAAAAAGACCATGCATCCTAGCCCGATACGCCAAACATCCAGTTTCTTCCCCTTTTACCCTAAAGTACGTCTGCAGTGCGTTTGCGTTCATTGCTTGTGACCAACGTATGCGACGTGCTTCACCAGCGGCGGGTGCCGCTTGCTGAGTCCGAGAAGACCCAGCCCACACCAAGCCTTTTGATGGGGATGATGGATGCGGAGGGCTGCTAGGTGACCGTGCAGCTCCTCGCGCTCGGCTGGCGGCCCGCATGCTGCCGCGTCCAGCGCCAGCTCCAGACGCACCCCGGCGATCCCCATGCCGCGGCCCTATGCGCGTTCCTCTTTGTGCCATCATCCATTTTATGGGCGCTAAATAATGAGAGACGCCCAAGCCCGGTACCGTTTCGTGGTTCGGTCATATGCACAAAAGGACCTTTGCTCCCACAATTTTGCCTAGGCACGGCGCTTTCACCTCTTGGCAGGGTGCTGACTGACTGCGGCGACGTAGCAGTTTTGTCACATAACTGTTACGACAGCGGGCGATGGGGTCGTCACTTCCCTACGCCTTTTAATTATTATTATAATTCTACGATGCTCAACACATGCAACTTGCAAGGCCAATCGTCGGGAGTCGCGATGCTCGCAAGAAATAGGTAGATAGTATAAACAACAAAGAACCCTGAAATACGATTCCTAACAGAAATGTGAATGCGTTTGCGAAGGAAGAGCCAGTTCGAATGGTGAGGACGAAGTTTTAGAGGAGAGAGAATGAAGCAAATCCGACTATTTCAGTACGTGATAGCACGGTGCACATATGTTTCAAAGGATAAAGCTCAAGTCAATTTAAGACGGATTCTTAGCTTTCGTACCTTCCACTTTTAACGTGTTCAGAGTCTCCAGCGTCTATATTATTAAGCTAGTTATTTTTTGTAGAAGATTGCTACGAAAAATAAAATAAGACGCGGGTTGGTTTAATATTATTTTTAGGAGCGATGAACTTCTTATCGTAATGATGAATATTTAAATCTGCACAATTCACTCAGAATAATCTAACATTTAAAAAATCCACACTTAAAAAGATAGGAAAATTAGCAATAGTGATTCTAAAATAAATTTGTCATAGACGGATAAGTGATCAGAATATTTGAGTTGCCTGAAATTTTAAATGCAGGAAGTTATTTAATTTTTTTGGTAAGTCAACTCCCTCTTCTCTTAAAAAATGTTTCATTAGAAATACGGAGAAAAATGCGGCCGCAAAATGATAGCAGTTCTGCGCCAGCTTTGCAAGTGAGAAACTTTTTAAACGATAATTACCCACAATGGTGATTTAGACGTCTATGACCTTTTTTGTGGCCTCCATGGTCTTTTCATCAAAATCCCTTAGACTTATTTTTTACTGGGGATGTATTAAGGAGATTGTGTACAAGAAACCAATGCAGCATCGTATTCCACTTAGTAAAAATCTTGTTACTATACAAAGTGTTAATTTCAGTATTTTGTGTTATTATAACATAAGATATTTTAATTACAAAAGACAAGTATAGGTATGTAAGTAGATACTTGGACTTGATGTAGTCGACATCAAAGGTGTGCAACTTCTGTACGTAGTACTATTATTTATTCTGTGACTGTAGGGACTGTACAATATAGGTCACGTGCAGGGTAATATACCTACGCCATGCCCATACTTATTAAATCGTAACAACAGGTATAAGTAATATATTTAATAGTTATAATATTATGTGTAGCGGCTGCGTCCACCACGTTTAAAAGACAGTCACAAATATATCTCCGTTTACACGAAACGTTTCTTCAATTACTTCAACATTAATTATAGACTTTTGTGAATCTAAAAATACTAAATCAATTAGTACAGTATTCTCAAGACTGTACACTGGTGACTGTGTGAGGAACCATTTGTGAAGTAGTGTCGGTAGAACATGAGCCTGCAACCTGGCCCCGTGCCAGTTTCCGCTGCACATATCCCGCCCTGCGCCTGTACCACCCACCGCCCAGGGCAAGCAGGCGTCGACGAAAACCCGCGCGGATGGCGCCAAGGCGCTGGCGAGTATCAGCGTTTCTTCTAGAATACCCGACATCTGGGCGGATCAACCGCGACTCTGGTCATTAAGTTTGCGGCAGTTATAGAAAACCAGAAAATCGGGGATGCGGCCACGCAGAACCTGGCCGTGACCTATAGTGTGTCCCTATATATGCAAATACTTATTAAGGAAAAGCGTGGCAACTATTCAGCAGTGAATTTTTGGTATGTTTGTTTTATTTTTATTTTTTAAATGAGAAGGAAATAACTGCAACATTACTAAATTTTAGTTAAATACTTAACGAAGTTCTAACATGTTTTATTTCAATAATAATTTAATAATTTTGTGATTCAATTTTTAATATTTTTTTTAGATTATAAGGTTTTTGAAGCCGATACGTTATCTAATCCAATGTAGCTTAAAATAAATATTTATCTGCAATTAAATGCAATACAATTTCACCTGTAAGCTTATGTGTGATACATGTATTGCTAAGTGCTTCGTTTTGTGCCGTTAATTTAAGAAATAATGTTTGATTCGATAAAATATTTTACCATACAAAAAACTCACCAGAGCGTTAACGTACCATTTTGTATGTGTAAGTGTAAGAGTATTTGACAAAGAAATTTACCTCATAATATTTGATGTAATCGTTTAGTCCTAAGCAAATATCTGAGAAATGAGATACAAACTTTGACTTTGAAGCCAACTTCAATGGACTCTTGGGATTACACTTCCAGTTTATTTAAGCTTTAATTTAAATGTCAAGTTTTTATCATAAGGCATTGTATAATGTAAAGATAATGATTTCTTATATTTACGCGAACACTACACATTGAATAAAACTAAATTTACGAATTTTATCGCGTTTATTTCACTACTTTTACGTATTTTGAATTCCCGACGTTTCGGGTGCTTTATAGCACGGTTCGGTTGCTGTAAAGCACCCGAAACGTCGGGAATTAAAAATAAGTAAAAGTAGTGAAATAAACGCGATAAAATCCGTAAATTTAGTTTTATTTAATGTAAAGATATCATCCTAGTGTTATTTTTAACTAACTACTGCTAAAGTGAAATTTTTCCCTTTTAAATATCCGATATTAAATTGAGGAATAAAGCACTTCGAGTATAAACCCTAAAATAAAAATTGGCAGTTTCTCACGTTCGGTCAGAAAAAGTTAAGAAATTTTTGCACAAACAGATTTGGTATTACTTAATTTCCAGCTAAGACATTTTACTTAATTTAATTTAATGGTACAGTCTTAAGTTTATATAAAAGGCAAATATTTACTTATCTATAATATAATATTATAAAGATCAAGGGTTTGTTTGTTTGTTTGCTTGAACGCGCTAATCTCAGAAACTACTGGTCCGATATGAAAAATTCGTTCATTGATAAATAGGTCATTTATCGAGGAAGGCTATAAGTTAATTATCATTACGCTAAGACTATTGAAGCAGAGCACCAATGAAGAATGTTTCAAAATCAGTTTTTTTTTCTATTGAGAGCTTTTGCTGCATGCGCTGCTTAAACTGTTAAAGTTTTGCAAAAATCATGTATAACAGAACTGTTCCCCTTTAAAAGTTTCAAAAAAAAAAACTCAGCAACAGCATACGTCTATCTTTTAAGGTTGGCTCACTATACCCTTTTTATGCTCACCAAATCGGTCTAAAATAATGCATTATCTGCTATTATGTTTATATGAACATGAGATTTATCCTTATCCAAAAGAATACGTAATCCATCACAAATGTTCAATTTAAAACAAAATTTACCTTTACATCATTCGATTTCAATTAATATCTTAGGAGATATCGCAGTTTTAATATAACATCGCAGCAAAATAATGATCAAGTACTGCGCGCACATTTATGATGTTCAAGGCTGGCCTGCAGTCACGTGGGAGAAAGGCGGTGGTCCCAGTTATCTCTGCGAGAAACCAGGCCGCGCAGCTCGGACGCGTGATACTCGGCGAACTACTTTTTAAATTTGTTTTTCCAATATATCAACGTATATTACTTTTTAGATGTATAAGTTATTAATAAGTTTGATTAAATATTTATCTATGAAATATTAATAATTATTTAAATAGAACTACATAAAAATAGAAAAGAAAATTATATATTATAATGTAATATCTTAAAATTGTATACTTGTACTCATAATACATTCGTGAATTACTGTTTGTCAATCGCTGCATCTACTAAAGCGGAAACTGCTTTAAACGGATTATAGATTTTATGAACTTAATGACCGTCCGATAACAGATCTGAATAACCATGTTGTTTTGTATGAAGAAATTTTACTTTAAAAATCTTAGTACATCAAATTCTAGAACAATTTTTATTAGTACATTGGGCATACAAAAATATTCAGGTACCACCCCCAGTAAAACAAACACGACATTATGAGTAAAATTTGTAGCAGTCTTAAATACAGTGTACATTTCGCAATTCTTTTTTTTTAAATACTACTCTAATAATTATAGCCCTAATAAAAATAATATTTTGACAAAATTCAGATCGCGACTAGTTCTTAAGTACGCTGAAGTTCCTCAGGGAAGTGTTCTTGGACCTTTTTTTGTTTGTAAATTATGTAAATGATTTACCGGATTCAACTCCATTCCCATGCATTTTGTTTGCGGATGACATATCTTTAATTATAAAAAATAATCATGGAAATAAATATTATCATGAAAACGACATAAAATGTGCAATAAATGATGTCATTTCATGGTTACATAATAATAATTTGAAAATCAATATCGCAAAAACCTGTTATTTACAATTCTATAGTAATAGTAGAAAGAAACTAGATCTTGACGTAAGATATAATAATGAGAAAGTGCAAGAAAACGAACAGAAGAAATTTCTGGGAATAAAATTAGATAGTAATTGTAATTGGATGGCTCATATTGACGAAATTTGTAATAAAATTAATAGATTTGTATATGTTTTAAATAGGTTAAGAAGAACATCGTCAAGTCAAACCGCACTCATTGCATACCATGGATATGTTGCAACAATATTAGATACGGATTATTTATTTTAGGATAATAGCTCTTATTCAAAAAGAGCTTTTATAGCTCAAAAAAAGTGTGTGAGAGCCCTAACTGGGGCCAAATGGTATGATTCCTGTAAGGCCCTTGTTTAGGGATCTTAACATACTAACTTTACCAGGTATGTACATATTTGAAGCAATTTTTCATGTAAAAAAACATTTACATATGTACAAAAAAGCATCTGAGGTATACTTGCGTAGCAATCGAAACTCTAATAGACTAGTTATAGAACGTATACCTAAAACTGCATTTTATCATAATGGCTGCTACGCGATGAGTGTAAAAATTTATAATAAACTTCCGGTAAACATTAAAGAAGAGACAGAAACTGGTAAATTTAAAACCAAACTAAAAAGCTGGCTACTACTAAAGTGCGTTTATGACGTAAAACAATTTTTAAATGAATAGAATCTTGCTGCCTGAACTTGACATTATTGTATTCTTTTAGACTATTTTTTGTGTAATCTGTAGATTTTGTATATGTACTATTTTGACATTCTAATTTTTACTTTTTATAATGATTGACATGTTGATTGTATTTTAATTTTATGTGATTTAAATGAATAATTCATATTTAAATTCTTTGCTTGTAATAATGATTGTAGTTTTAACGTTTTTTAATTTATATTTATTTGGTTTAAATTAATCAATGTAGGTACATGACTTTGTCTTTTCATTTAATTAATAATTTTCGCTTGCCAGATGTGGTAAACATGTGGACTATATACAATATCCAATATTTGTCACCTCTAATGTACCATGTTTAAGCGAATAAATGAAATTATTATTATTATTATTATTATTAATAATAATAAAAACTCTATAAATTTAAGTTGAATAAACTTAGTTTATTTTAAGGTTGAGAATAGCTTTGTTAGGGGTTTATATAATAATAGTGACCCACCCCTGCTTAACGCGGATGATTTCTGGATATCGAATACAGCGCCAACTACCAGGTTAAATGGAGAATCTAAGTAATTCACGAATCGAAGTATTTAAGGAGAAAGCCCTACTAACTTTTTCCTTAAATTCAAGAATCTACAAGCGGTACGTAGAAAACGCTTTTACAATTCCAATTTTAGATCAAGTAACTGTATTTAAGACCATCTTAACTCTATAAATTCTAAAATTCAGTTTACAATGGAGTTTAGAGGCAAACAATTCTTTAGCTTTTAAAGATGTGTTAGTAATTTGGAATCCTGACAACACCTAGAGCCATACTGTGTATAGAAAAAAGACCCATACAGATAGATATTTAAAGGGTGATTCTCATCACCATCCTTCACAGTTAGCTACCATGGGTAAATCTTTGCTTCAGAGAGCACGAGGAATCTGTGACAGTAAACATCTGGCTGACGAGCTCCACCATGTCAAGCAAGTTTTGCATGACAACAAGCTTCGGGTCCCGCGCTTACGTCACAGTGAACGGTGAAGCCGGCCACAGTCGAGCGTGTATCTGCTGTACTGCTATATGTTAGAGGAGTCACTGACAAGATTGGCTACATCTTGAAGCGCGTTTCCATCAAAACATACTTCAAGCCGCCGAAGAATATTGGTCAGTTTTTACCATCAGTCTAGTGTAATGTCTCTTTGCAAGTTGCTGGATTGTACAAGCTTGATTCAAGCCGCCGAAGAAATTTGATCAGTTTTTGACTATCAGTCAAGTGTAACGTCCCTCTGCAAGATGCAGGAGTGTACAAGCTTGATTGTGAGTGTAATCTATCTTTAGGAGCTGACTCCATATGGGTGCCTATTGGTGACCATAATGAAAGATGAAATCTTTTACTAATATATTTATTATAGCGGAACGTGCCATACAGTTGGCGGGCAACTAGTGACTGGTTGAAAAAATCTTATTCACTACATAATATAGTTACAATACAACATTGCGAAGTTTACATGTGTGTGCGCAGCACACCTACAATACTTCCCCCTTTACAAAAAATGAATACAAAAAACTTAAAACTATACAATGAATATAAACTTAAAACTAACAACAAAAACTTGCTAATGCGCTTGTGCGCAGGGCTGTACGGAGACCCCCGCGAAAGGGGTGGCGGCCGCGGCGGGCGCGGGCACATGCTGCAGACTGGTGCTAGAGGCACCTATCATGTGACCCATATTCTGGCCCGATATCGGAACGCCTGTCATTAACACCTGATGACGAAGCCAGCTTTTGAACTTCTTATTAAACTTTACCCAAATAGTGTACATGATTATCGCCCCCATAAAACTGGCTATCACATATAACCATGTTTGAAAATTATCCACTTTATTCTCTACAGTATTTTGAGCCTGAGAAACAATAACTGGTTTTTCTTGAAAATTACCCATAGTAAAAATCGTAAAACTTATCGCGCTAATGCTATCGCAAAGGAAGTATTTCGAATGAAATTATATTAAATACATTATAACTAAACTAGCTACCTGGAACCTATATGAAAGTGCAGTATACGCAAAATACTGAACACGATACCTCTACAATTACATTCAACTTAAATAATGTAACTTGAATATCCTGAATGAAAATATTATGCACTTGACAATGCAAATAATACTTTCACATCCATAGTAACTAAACCTGATTATCATTTAGACATGTAATTGTATAATATATATTTTTTATTAACACTAGCTTATAAATCGTGAAGGTAACTTAACAATCCGACCACTTCGCGTTGTTTTCACGGTTATCGGGTTGCTCGGGCCGGGTAACAACGACGTCAGCGGTGTGGACGGTGGTAACGGAAACCGTACATGCGCAGGTGCCACATCCGCTGCGTTGTCAGCGTTACTTTGGCGTGGCGTTGCTTCGTTACCATCACATTCCTTTAATACATATGCAGGCTTTAATCTGTCGATAGAAATATGTACCTGTCTATCGGGTAATTGAATTAGGTAAACTTTTGAGCCCCTTTTTTATCACGCGGTATGGACCGTCGTAGGGTGGTTTCAAAGGTTTACGTATTGAATCGTCCCTAACAAAGACATATTCACAGTTACGTAAGTCCTTGTGCACAAAAAAACTATGACAGTTACGTGAATCGTCGGATGTAGGCTTATAACTACGAATAGTATCTCTAATCTTATCCACTAAACAATAATCATTGACGTTACGGTTGTTCGAAGAGCCGTCATAAAAGTCTCCCGGTAGACGTAAGTTTCGTCCGAACGTTAACTCGGCGGCGCTAACCCCTGAGTCACTGCGGGCGGCCGCGCGAAGCCCAAGTAATACTGTGGGTAGCTCTTCCACCCAGGACCCATGTGACAGGCGAGCTGAAAGTGCTGTTTTTAAAGAACGATGCCAACGTTCAACTGCGCCATTGCTTTGCGGATGATAAGGAGTAGTTCGAATTCTATTAACCCCCAACATTTTTAACAGCTGGTTAAAAAGACTACTCTCAAACTGGCGACCTTGGTCGCTAGTTAACTTTATCGGGCAACCGTAACGACAAATCCAACCTTCATATAAATGTTTGGCAACAGTTTCTGCCGTAATGTCTCGTAACGGAAAAGCTTCAGGCCACCTGGTCCTCCTATCAATTATCGTGAGTAAGTATCTATAACCATCTGGTGAGATCTCAAGAGGGCCAACGATAGCGACGTGCACATGCTCAAAACGCTCTACTTCCGGAAACTTAGTCAGATTCGATACCGTATGTCTGTTAACTTTAGAACGTTGACATTGTATGCACGTTTTTGCCCACAAAGAAACATCACGATTCATACTAGGCCAGAAATACTTTTTGGCTAACATCTTTCGCGTAGAACGAATTCCAGGATGGCTCAAATTATGTAAACTATCAAAAGCTAGGCGTCGAAACTTTTCCGGTAGGTACGGACGAGCTGTATCAGTAGACATCTCACAAAAAATAGACTTATTTAACATAGGTATAACTAGTTCCTTTAACAAAATATTATCGGTATTTAAACCAGACATAACATTCATGATATAACTGTCGCTACGCTGCTCATTTGCAATGTCATCGAAATTCAACGCAGTTGGCATAGTCACGGCTTCGATGCGCGATAAGGTGTCAGCTACGATGTTATTCGTACCGGTTATATGTCTTATATTTGTAGTGAACTCACTTATGAAAGCTAAATGTCTCGTTCTCCGAGGCGTTTCGCTTTCATCGCGTCCTACCTTTTGAAATGCAAAAGTTAAAGGTTTATGGTCCGTATACACGGTTATTTCTTGCCCTTCAAATAATTTCCGAAAATGTTTTATAGCTAAGTATATAGCGAGCAACTCGCGATCGTATGTGCTATATCGCTGTTGGGTGGTGGTCAATTTTTTTTGAGAAATAGCCCAATGGTTTCCAGCTATCTCCTTCCTTTTGTTGCAAGACTGCTCCCACGCATGTATTAGATGCATCAGTCATTAAAGCGAGTGCGGAACCCACTCTAGGGTACGTCAATGTAGCGGCCTGTGTGAGACCTGCCTTACATTGCGTAAATGCTTCGTTCGCACTATCCGTCCAGACGATGGGAGTCTTATCATTTTTCTTTGAGCTTTTAAGATATTTATTTAATTCTGTTAGATATAAAGTTGCGTTGGGAAGATGAGCTCGATAAAAATTGACCATACCGAGAAAACGTCTTAGTTCTGCAACAGTTTTCGGCTTCGAAAATTCCACAATTGCCTGAACCTTATCTTGCAACGGCCTGACGCCGTCGGTACTAATCTCGTGTCCTAAAAATTCTAGTTTAGTTTGTCCGAAACGACATTTTGCCAAATTAATTGAAATTCCATATTTATTAAGCCTTTTAAAAATAATTTCTAAATGTTGCCTGTGTTGAACTTCGTTGTCACTAGCTATAAGTAAGTCGTCTAAATAACAAAAAACAAAATCAAGACCTTGTAAAATGGAGTTCATAAAGCGCTGGAAGGTTTGTGCTGCTCCGCGCAAACCGAAGGTCATTCGAGGAAACTCGAAAAGTCCGAATGGTGTTATGATAGCGGTTTTCTCCACGTCACCTGGTGCGACAGGTATAAAATGATAACTTCTATTGATGTCTAATTTTGAAAATATCTTTTTATCCGGAAGAATAAAAGTAAAATCGTTCAAGCGAGGAATCGGGTATCTGTCGGGCTTTGTTATCGCATTCAGCTGGCGATAGTCCCCACAAGGTCTTATATCTCCATTCTTTTTAGGAACTACATGGAGCGGACTAGCCCACGCGCTCTTTGAAGGACGACAGATGCCCAGTTCTTGCATGATGCGAAATTCTTCTTTAACTTTTTTATACCTGTCAGGTGGCAACGGGCGCGCTTTCGCGTGCACGGGCGGGCCAGAGGTCTCGATATAGTGGACGACATCGTGTTTCGCAGTTTCTCGGAATGACGCTGGTTTAGTGATGTCCGGATACTTTAACAATAAATCCTGATATGGATGATTTACATCAATAGTTTTAACACTAGGTTGAGATACATTGACAACAGATGCCGAAACATTCAATTCTGTAGTTTTATCTATTAATTTACGCGCGTTTAAATCAACTAATAGTTTGTGGTACGCTAAAAAATCGGCGCCCAAAATTGGTTGTTTGACATCTGCTACAACGAATTCCCAACGATAAGGTCGGCGTAAGTTTAAGTTTAACACTATTGTCTTGGTACCGTAAGTTGCGATTTCATTGCCGTTAGCTGCGTATAATTTATATTCACTACACTGATTTAGACGATCTTTTCTCACGGCTGGTAAAACAGACACATTGGCACCGGTGTCAACTAAAAATCTAAGTCCGGAGTTACTGTCTGACACACACAAACGATTGAATGGAAAAACGGTACAGACCTGAAGACCCTCGGACTGTACCTCGCTGCTCAGTTTTCCGGCTGTGTTGTTTTCCACGCGCAAGGCTTCGTACACCTGTTGGCCTTTTCTCGGAACCTGTAATGGTAAAAGCATAAGTAGTTCTCCTTCCGGGGACGGCAGGGACTGCTACGGCGCCTGGACTGTGAACGACGCCGGTTGCGATCAGGGGCGCGGGACCGCGACCTCTGCTGATCGATCCGGTCCACGGTAGCCTTTATTTTAGCCACCTCAGCTCTCAACAGGGCCAAGTCATAGGCGGTAGTAGATGCTGGCGCTGGCACGGTGTAAGTAGCGGTGGCGGCATAGGAAGGCCGCACAGCCTCCATGACGTTATCTGCAACTGCTGCTAGGTTGTCCAGGTCCTTGGAGTCGGACACAGTTAGCACGGCTCGGACTTGTGTCGGAAGACGACCCTGCCACAAGACGCGAAGGGTTTCATCAGGAACCTTGTCAGTAGCGAGCTCACGCATCCGCCGAAGCAGCTGAGATGGTTTCTGGTCGCCCAGCTCTAGCTCGCTCATAAGCTTCTCGATCTGCCTCGACATTGACTCCTCATAGATGTGGAGTAGCCGAGCTTTGAGTGCGTCGTACTTGTAGGTAGGAGGCGGGTTGAGTAATATGTCCGTCACTTGCGCGATAACCTCCTTACTTAGCTTAGACACGACCAGGTCAAACTTCGCCTCATCACTCAACCTCTGAGGTGCGAGGATAGCTTCCGTGCGTACGAACCATACGCGTGGCTGGTCCGTCCAAAAGTCTGCGAGGCGAGACTGTAGGGACACTGCATCTACACCTGGCGCCATAATGGGCGGTTGCGCGGGTGGCTGGATGTCTTGAACGGGTGGCACGTTAACAGGCGGCACGTTCTGTGACGTAGGCGGAAACGGCGCACTCATGTTACTATATCTGGTGGAGCCACGTGTTTAAGGCTGCCGAAAATCTAGTTCCCCGGTCAAACCTCAAACCTATTACGCGAGATATTAACTAAAGTGGACTGTATATGCGATTGCTTCTACGCTTACATAAGGCGACTACTATAGCATGCGGTACAATGCACTCGCTCTTCCCTAAACTAAACTATTACTTGTCGAATCGATGAAAGGAATCCTGCTTGACTAGGAAAAAAACACAGATTGGAGCGGGTTAAATTATTAGCAAGCAGGTATAATTAAGGAGTATTGACTCACCGGGGTTTCTTCTTCCTGTCGATCACTATAGCGGCGACTTCCGGAACCTCCTCTGGACAGACACTTCTGGGGCCCCAGTGGTGCGTCAGGAGAGAAGAGTTGGTTCAACGACGACTGCGGCGGGAGAAGAGGCTCGCGCATCGGTCGCGCGTGTCTTATATATCCTCGGCTCGGGTGATTACGCGATGTTCTAGAATCGTCTTCTTTCCCCTCCCACCCCACCACCCCGATGTGTCGATAGGAGGGTACGAATGATATTGTTTGGAAAGGAAATAATGATTCTACAAGTTCCTACCGTCAAAATAAAAAAAACGCGAATGGTTTTCCGCGCAACCATCTCCCCCCGCCCTTGAAGGATTTCCTTCAAAAAAAAAAAAACTAAACAACTAGAGCTAAGATCGACTAACAAATAACTAACTAACGCTAAGATTACCTAAATTAAACTACAATTTCAGTCTAGAAAGCTAATTTAAATTATGGAAGAGGCAAGGGGCACAAACGGATAACAGGACGTAGGTAAGACCCAACCGTGGTCTTAACGCGAGCTATCCTAATTACTCCGTCGGAACCGGGAAAGACCTCCTCGACGATTCCTAACGGCCAGTGGAGAGGCGGCGTATTCTCCTTAGTGAGCACAACTACGGTTCCTACAGCTAAAGGCTCTGTCGCTGTGTTCCATTTTTGCCGAGACTGCAAAGTATGCAAGTATTCCATCCTCCATCGTTTCCAAAACGATTGCACTAACCGATCTAATAATTTGTGGCGTGTGGAAATGCTAAGTCTGTTCTCATCCATATCCGCGGCGGGCAGATACCTTAGAGGCGTTAAAGTCAAAAAATGTGCTGGAGTTAGAGCCAGCGGTTCCGAGGGGTCACTAGATAACGTCCGACAAAGTGGGCGGCTATTCATTACGCATTCAATTTGAGCGAGCACCGTACTTAGCTCTTCGAAGGACAAAATTTGATCTCCTATTACTCGGTATAAGTGGCTCTTTAGACTTTTAATATTAGTCTCCCAATTGCCCCCAAAATGACTCGCGGCTGGGACGTTCAGAGACCACTCAATGCGGTTCTCGGCTAGAATGTGAGCGAACTCCGAATTATAATACTTGCTAGCTAAGAGCTCGTGTAGTTCCGATAGAATACGTTTTGCACCGACGTAGTTCGTACCGTTATCCGAATATAATTTACTTACAGGGCCTCTGCGCGATAGAAATCTTTTAAATGCACCCATAAAGCCTGCTGTGCTTAGATCACCAACGAGTTCTATATGCACTGCTCGAGTAGTTAGACATACGAAAATGCAGACGTAAGCCTTTGTGGATCTTATACCACGCCCGCGAGTGAGCGTGACCTTAAACGGACCAGCAAAATCAGACCCGGTGTGCGTGAAGGGCTTTACCGATTGTATCACTCTACAAGATCTAAGTTCCGCCATTTCTGGAAATGACGGCTTGGGGCGTGCCCGAAAGCAAGCTATACATCTGTGCACCCGATTGCGTATTAAACTACGTGCAGAAAGAATCCAATAATTCTGACGCAAGATCGACATCAATAAATCGGGGCCAGCGTGCGAGTTCAATTTATGATGATAATCGACTAATAAGTTCATGATATGGTCTTTACGCGGTAAAACTATAGGGTGCCGTTGGTCGAAACTCAATTGCGAGTTGGACAAGCGTCCACCTACCCTTACAATCCCATCCTGTAAAAATGGCTTAAGGCGTTGAAAGGCGCGACTACAAGCTCTATTCGATTGTAATCTTGTAATCTCTTCAGAGAAGTGCGCACGTTGAAGTTCACGTAATACTAGCGACTCGGCATAGTTGTAATCGGATGCTAAGACATACGGACGTCGCGGTAAAAGCTTCGCGAATCGACAAACGTAAATTACGCTACGCAATAATTTCGACCAAGAGGACAAGCGGTTCGCCAGAGCAATGATTGGAGAAAACTCGCTCGAAACGTTAGCCACTAGAGCGTGTCTCTTCTCTTCCGGCGGTTGTGAAACTGAAGAAGGTTCGAAATCTGTTATTGGCCATTGTGAGGGATCCAAGTAAACCCAAGAAGGTCCATGGAACCAAAGCGGGTGGTCCATTATTTGCATCGGGGTGAGTCCCCGGGATAGACAATCGGCAGGGTTTTCCTTACCGGACACGTGATAAAAGTTCCGCGTTTCTAACTCGTCTTGGATCTTGGCCACTCGGTTCGCGACAAACGTATCCCAACGGTGGGGTGAAGAATAAACCCAACATAAGGCGACGGTGGAGTCGGAAAAGGCAAATATTCTTTCTATGTGAACTCTATCCCTACATGCGCCGATAACTGTGGTAATAAGCTTGGTGAGTACTAATATTGCGCAAAGCTCTAAGCGCGCCAGAGAGACAACCTTACGGGGGGAGACTCTCGACTTAGAACTAATGAGGCTAATCGAATTTCTACCATTATTCTGGACATGGAAATATACAATGCCCCCGTAAGCCTTCTCGCTGGCGTCTGCAAATCCAACAACCGTTATGCTGCTATTTCTATCGACATTTATATGACGCGGTATTTTAATTTCTCTTAGTAAAGGAAGTTCCTCTCTAAAGCGCTGCCACAATCGAACAATGCTGTCAGGCGGCGAGTCATCCCAATCGCATTCAAATAACCAAAGTTGTTTAATCAAAAGCTTAGCGTATAATACCACCGGAGCTACGAAACCCATGACGTCCCATAATCTAGCAACGCATGACAGTATTGTGCGCTTTGTGCATTTCTCTACGGGCGGATTTACCTTAAGGCTAAACACGTTGGACTCTGGTGACCAACACAGACCGAGCACCTTGTGTGTATCGGAATCGTCGAATTCCTTTATCGCCGAAAGACGGTGTGATAGTGGGATTGTATCTAAAACCGGACGCGAATTACTAGTCCACTTCACAAGATCGAATTGACCCGATTTCATGAGCCTTATAACCTCGGCGGTGGTTAGGGTGGCCTCCTCCACGCTATCGACCGAATACACAAAATCATCCATATATAATCCGCTCTCAATTGCCCTCTTAGCTTTAGGATAAGAGGGACCTTCATCGTGAGCGAGCTGTCTCACCGTGCGTAACGCATGAAATGGGCTCGACTTTAAACCAAAACAAACGCGGTTAAATTCTAACACCATTAGAGGTTCCTTTGGGTGGAAACGATATAAAATGCGCTGGAATCTACGGTCGCATTCACGGACCCCTATGCAAAGAAACATTTGGCGAATATCGGCGGATAGTGCTATACTAAACAAACGAAAATTGACTATTATATCAAATAAACTGCCCTGTAAATTTTGCCCACTATAGAGGATATCGTTAAGCGACAGGTGAGTGCTAGTTTTAGCACTAGCGTCGAGCACTACACGTAATTTAGATGTAAGTTTGTCCTCTCTAATGACTCCGTGGTGTGGTATAAAATACGACGGTGTGTCTTCGTAGTTATCTAATTTCGAAGCCACAAGTGATATGTAACCTTCTCTTATATATTCGTTAATGACGCCGTCGTAAGCTTCCCTTTAACTGGGGCGAAGCGAGCATCCTACGCTCCAAGCTGTAGAAACGTTTTTCCGCCATTTGACGCGAATCGCTGAGAGATAAAACATCTCCCTTAAAGGGTAGCGCTACACTATATCTACCGTCGCGATCACGAACGGTCGTGCGGACGTAAATTTCCTCGCATATCCTGTCATCTGGACTAGCTATGGGTGGGACGTTCACCTCCTCCATCTCCCAAAATTTGCGGACTAACGACTCGAGCGGTTCGACAGCCATACCACAATAAGAGGCTGCCGAAATACTATCTAGGATGGGGGCGGAGCCAAGGATCACATAGCCCAATACGGTTTCCAGTGCGTAAGGCGCGGTATGCGAGGAGTTGCCCCTGACCTTATTGTTTAACAAAAGATGAGGGAAAAGCGATGCCCCAATGAGCATGTCTATGTTTCCAGGAACGGCGTAAGTGTCGTCTGCTAGAGTCAAATTTTTAAATTCAATCATTGCCGAGGTGTCAACCGAAACGGTTGGCAACCGTTCAGTGACCCTATCTACTACTAGTGCATTTATATCAAAGTTAACGTTACGATCTATCCGAGAATAAAATTTTAAATTTATATATCCCTGTGTCGCTTTACTAGTACCTCCGATGCCTTTAACTACAGGACATGAAAGTGACCTATTTATTACTAAGCCTAAGCGCTGACAACATTGTCGTGTTATAAAGCTATTTTGGGCTCCGCTGTCCAGCAGTGCACGGACGCTTTGTTTGTTTCCACGCGAATCCCTAACCAAAATACGCGCCGTACCCAGTAACACGGTTGAAGGAGGTTGTGCTCCCATATTTGCCAATGAGCACAGAGCGACATCATCAGGTCGACCGCTAGAATCGTTGACCTTAGTAGGGGTGAATTCCTTATTCGCCTTACTTGACGCCGCTATGTTGCTATTTTCAAAATGTAATAGCGTGTGATGTTTCCTGGCGCACTTGCTACATACGGAACTCGAATTGCATTTTGCAACTAAATGCTTATCGCTTAAGCAGTTCAAACATAGGTTGTTTGTTTTTACTAACTTATAACGTTCGCTTGGTGAATATTTACGAAAAGTCGCACAGCTATATAAATTACCGTGTTTATCTTTACATACTATACAAGTATGCTGGAGTGATGTCGGCGTAGCGGTTACGTAAGTTAACGACCCTGCTATTTTAGATGGTTGAGTCTGTCTACGGTCGACGCACCTTTTAATCTCCTGTTTAACGTTCGGTGAGCGCTGCATCACCTTTATTTGATCTCGCACGAACGATGCTAATGAATGAAAGGAAGGCATCTCCGAGCTACGATGCTCCATTTCAAACGCACGCACGGTGTCGGAGTCTAATTTCTTTAATGCTATATGGAGAAACACCACGTCCATGAGGTCATTAAACTTCAAATTCTTAAGTGCAGCCACCGATGCCACAAATTTATCGAGAAACTGCTCTAAGCCGTTGATGTTCGCGGATGATATAGGTTTAAGATCGAATATCTGGTTCAAATATTCGGAAGCTAACATTCTCCTATCTTCATATTTAGTTTTAAGCGTTTCAAATATTAATGCGTAATTGTTTGCTGTAGGTGTAAAACCCGAGCAGATCGACTGTGCTCTGCCACTAAGTTTACTAATTAAGTAATATAATTTTTCAGCGTCCGATAACGATGGGTTGTTGTGTATATTGTTTTGAAAACTACTGAAGAAGAAGGGCCACGTCTTAATATCACCATTGAATACCGGAATATCTATTGGCGGTAACCTAATTGAGTCACGAGGGCGTACCTGCATTTCAGGCTTCGCTTCACCTTGAGATTGTAGCAATTTTGCGGTTCTCTTCACGCGACACAACATATCTTCGAATGCCAGCAGCGGTTGGTAGTTCACTATGTATTTCGGGTCGGTTTGTAGTTCCGAATGATTAATTTGATCTAATATTCTTTCGTAATCTGTCCGCAAATTATCTATCGTTTCGATTTCATTTAAAAAGGCCTCCCGTACTGCCTCTATATGAATGTTCTTTATATAATCACTTATATTCTGCATACGCGAAAAGAGTATGTCCCTCTTGGCATAAAGCGTTTTAATTTTGATTTCACTTCCACTAACTGCCATTTTAAATTATTATAATAAAGTTATATTAATCACAATTAATCTCACACGCATAAACGACGTAGGATGAATACTCGGCGTGCCGTATTACGTAATCAGATCGAGCGCCCGATGCAGTCAAGGCTACGCGTCGTTTGCTAAACCTAATAATTTTATAAAAATTGTGGGGTAAGCGTATCAAATGGTTGCTATCACGCCGTTTCAATTATTTAATAAGCTTTAAATTTAACCAAATACGAGCGCTATTAAATGAATAATTCTGTTTGCGAGTAACAAATCAAAATTTTAATTTAAACGAACACTATTTAAGTCTATTCTATAAATTAGAGTGCGTTATCTAAACAATTAATTTAATAATTCGACCAGAAAATGGTTGGATAACCACCAAACACCAATCCAGATCCTGCCGAAGTGACCATAAAATGGTGGAGCCACGTGTTTAAGGCTGCCGAAAATCTAGTTCCCCGGTCAAACCTCAAACCTATTACGCGAGATATTAACTAAAGTGGACTGTATTTGCGATTGCTTCTACGCTTACATAAGGCGACTACTATAGCATGCGGTACAATGCACTCGCTCTTCCCTAAACTAAACTATTACTTGTCGAATCGATGAAAGGAATCCTGCTTGACTAGGAAAAAAACACAGATTGGAGCGGGTTAAATTATTAGCAAGCAGGTATAATTAAGGAGTATTGACTCACCGGGGTTTCTTCTTCCTGTCGATCACTATAGCGGCGACTTCCGGAACCTCCTCTGGACAGACACTTCTGGGGCCCCAGTGGTGCGTCAGGAGAGAAGAGTTGGTTCAACGACGACTGCGGCGGGAGAAGAGGCTCGCGCATCGGTCGCGCGTGTCTTATATATCCTCGGCTCGGGTGATTACGCGATGTTCTAGAATCGTCTTCTTTCCCCTCCCACCCCACCACCCCGATGTGTCGATAGGAGGGTACGAATGATATTGTTTGGAAAGGAAATAATGATTCTACAAGTTCCTACCGTCAAAATAAAAAAACGCGAATGGTTTTCCGCGCAACCAATATCTATTGTCCACCGATCACAACCACGCGAATATTGCCCACTACTGCATTAACATCACATAGACCACTTCGGTCATCTTGATCACGTCGGGGTCACCAGTTTAGGAGCTGACTCCATATGGGTGCCTATTGGTGACCATAATGTAAGATGAAATCTTTTACTAATATATTTATTATAGCGGAACGTGCCATACAGTTGGCGGGCAACTAGTGACTGGTTGAAAAATCTTATTCACTACATAATATAGTTACAATACAACATTGCGGAGTTTACATGTGTGTGCGCAGCACACCTACATATCCTACATAAGACAAACTAAAAAATCTATTAAAACCCGCGTTAAAGAACATATAGCTTATGTGAAGATTTCGACGCTCCGGGAAGTCTGCAGTCTGTTAACACGTACAGGATCGCCCCCGTCACTACATCAGATTTGATAGACCACAAATTCTCGCTAAAGAACACTGATTCCTTCCAAGGATGATTCGCGAGGCTATTGAAACAAAAAAAAACATCCTAATTTCAATAAAGAAGATGGCTGGGTGTTACCATCTGCTTGGGATCCTATAATAAATAAAATTAAATCCGTGTTGGTCTTTTTTCTATACACTGTGTATAGAAAAAAGACCCACACAGATAGATATTTGAACGGTGATTCTCAACACCATCGTCACAGTTAGCTAACGTGGGTGAATTTTTGCTTCGGAGACAACGAGGGATCTGGGACAGTAAACACCTGGCTGCCGAGCTGTAACACATCAAGCGAATTTTGCATGACAACAAGATTCGGGTCCCATGCCTACATCACAGTGAAAGTGTGAAGCTGGCCACAGTCGATCGTGTACCTGCTGTACTGCCATATGTCAGAGGAGTCACTGACGAGATTGGCTAAATCTTGAAGCGAGCTTCCATTAAAACATACTTCAAGCCCCCGAAGAATATTGGTCAGTTTTTACCATCAGTCTAGTGTAATGTCTTTTTGCAAGTTGCTGGAGTGTACAAGCTTGATTGCGAATGACGTCTCTCCTACGTAGGACGAACTAAAATATCAATCAAAAGCCGCGTTAAATAACATATAACTAACGTGAAGAATTGCTCCGAGAAGTCTCCAGTTTTTTAACACGTACAGGGTCGCCCCCGTCACTACATCAGATTTGATAGACCACAAATCCTCACTAAAACACCGATTCCTTCCAAGGGTAATTCGCGAGGCTATTGAAATCAAAAAACATCCTATATTAAATAGATAAAATGGTTGGGTGCTTCCATCTGCTTTGGATCCTATCCATACTAATATTATAAATGCGAAAGTGTGTTTGTTTGTTTGTTTGTCCTTCTTTCACGTCACAACACAGCGTCGGCATTGCATGAATTTTGGTATGAGGATAGTTTGGTGGCTGTAGAGTGACATTGGCTACTTTTTTCCGCGGAAAAACATCTCATTCCCGTGGGGAAAATCGAATATATTGCACAAGTTTGTCCTTCTTTCACGTCGCAACAGAGCGTCGTCGTGGCATGATTTATTGTATGGGGATAGTTCGGTGGCTGTAGAGTGACATAGGCTACTTTTTTTAGTGAAAAAACATATCATTCCCGTGGGAAAATCGAATATGTTGCAAAATTAAATTCAGCTAGGTGGCGCCACCGTGATTCTACAAGACGGACGACGGTACGATGGACGAGCACAGAAGGTCAGAATATCTGGATTATTATGTCTTTTTACCAAAATTAATATAAAAAATGTATGAATCTGTATTTTTCCACGCCGGACCGGGAAGAGAGCGATAAAAAACGTAAAATTCACCAGCTGATTTTCTTCAAACGTTTTGGTGCATTGTAATTCACAGAATAGGCAATAACCTCGCAGACGATATTAAGTAATCCGTTGATGCTCTGCCTACCCCGCAATGGTTAGTGGCGTGATTATAAGTATGCATCAGAAATACTATCACCACCTGTCACGCTTTCATCCTTAACTATTACTTAACTGTGGTAGAAACAGTTCTTAATAAGCCTTATTTATAAGCCTTAGTAATATTTATTGAACGCAAATGAATACAGGTCTTATATGTGGTTATGTATGAATCGGTATTACAATAAGAAAAATTATGCAAAATTATAAGAAAAATATTTTTGAGAGTTCTTATTATATAACGTAAACAAAGTATAAAATTGATTCCGCTAGATGTCGTTACTAGGTTTTAAAACGCGGTAACGAAATGTGTCCTGACATGTACTTAACTCCCGCCGTTGTGCCGCGCGTCAACTTATAGTGCATACGGTACCTATACGCTTAAATTGTTTCTATTTCGTAGCTTATTCGACTATTGTCCTGCTTTCGATTTCGGTTGTTTGTTATTTGCTTTGTGATTTGATTAAAGTTGAATTGATTTATATTGGCTTTCATTTTCGGGTTTGTATATTTTCTTGGATCGGTTTTGTTGATTTGGTTGGTATTCCTTTATACATATTTAGACTCTGGCTTTGATTTTCGATTTTGTTTATTTAGAATCGTGAATTGGTTTTCGTTCTTTTGGGTTGTTTAACAATATTTCAAAGAAATATTAATAGTATAGATAGTGTATACGGTATCTATTCACTTACTCCTTTTTTATTTGGTTAAATTTATAGTGACTACTGCTTTCGATTTCGATTTTCTGCGATTTGTTTTGTGATTTCATTTAAGTTGATTCGATTTTTTTGGCTTTCGTTTTTGGATTTGTGTTGTGTCTTGAATTGGTTTTGTTGTTTTGATTTTAAAAAAATATTTAAAAGGAATATTTATTCCTTTTAGATATTTTGGATTTGCTTTTAAAAAAATATTTAAAAGGAAATTTAATTCCTTTTAGGTATTTTGTTTTTTTATAAATAGGTTTTATATTCCTACATAATGCCTCGCAAACGTAAGTCCAGCCTTTCAAGAGTATCTTCTCAAAGACAAGCGAAAAGATTAGCTCGATCGCTAGAATCTTTAGAAAATGTTGAACTGAGAAGGCAAGAACAAGCAGAGCTTCAGGCTGCTTTTAGAGCATCTGAGACACCTTCCCAACGTCAGCAAAGGCGCCTTGAACAGACAGAGCGTCAGGCTGCTTTAAGAGCTTCAGAAACACCTTCTCAAAGTCACGAAAGGCGTCTTGAACAGGCAGAGCGTCAAGCTAGTTTAAGAGCTTCTGAAACAACTTCTCAAAGTCAGGAAAAGCGTCTTGAACAGGCAGAGCGTCAAGCTACTTTAAGAGCTTCTGAAACACCTACTCAAAGTCAGCAAAGGCGTCTTGAACAGGCAGAGCGTCAAGCTACTTTAAGAGCTACTGAAACACCTAATCAAAGTCAGCAAAGGCTTCTTGAACAGGCAGAGCGTCAATCTACTTTAAGAGCTACTGAAACACCTGCTCAAAGTCAGCAAAGTCTACTCGAACAAGCAGAACGTCAGGCCGCCTTAAGAGCCGCGCAAACACCTGATGAAACTCAACACACACTCATTGAGCAAGCTGAAAGTCAATCTACTATAAGGACATCTGAAACACCAGAACAGACACAGGCGCGAAGAGATGCAAATGCGCAGCTCCAAGCTGAACGTCGACAAAATTTTCAAAGAAATAAATTGGTCAGTTTTAATGACGCAGCATTCAATTATGATCCGTTGATTGATTATAAAAATCACAGGTTAGTTGTTATCGGACTGATGGACAAGGCGTGTTGATTTTAAAGCGCTTTAAAATGGAACGATAAGACCGCAGGCATGTGCTGTTCCAATGGCAAAGTGTCTGTTCCGTTACTTGGGGAACCAGAAGAACCTTTAAAAACTCTCTTTTTATATGATGCTAATGAGTCACGGCGCTTTTTAAACAGGATTCGGAAATATAACTCATGCTTTCAAATGACGTCCTTCGGAGTTGACCGGGAAATAATAATGCCGGGATTTTCGCCTACATTTACGGTGCAAGGGTAAATTTATCATAGAATAGGTTCACTTTTTCCAGCTGATAACAAACAGCATAAATTTTTACAAGTATATTTTATGGGTGACGAAAAAATTGAGGTAGACCGTCGCTGCCAATTTACCCAAGGAGTTGAGAGAGACACAGTGTTTAAAATTCAAAGATTCTTGCATGAACGTAACATTTTAGTCAAAATATTTAAAACTGCTTTAGAAAACCTACCTGAAGAGGATTATAAAGTCGTCATTCACGCAGATCGGACCCCTCGAGGAGTTCATGAAAGGCGCTACAATGCACCTTTGATAAACGAAATAACAGACGTAATTAGTGGTGATCAATTTTCTTCACGAGACATTGTCTTGCGAGCACGTGATGATAAGTTGCAACGGGTAGCCGATACACATTAGTTTTATGACGCTCTGCAATACCCATTGATTTACTGCAAAGGACAAGAGGGTTGTCATTTTCAAATTCCACTCACTAAACCGGTCACAAAGGAGCCTACTCCAAACAAAAAAATATAATGTATGGATTTTTATGCGTATCATATGATGTTGCGAGAAAATGATTTTAACATCTTAGCCCGGTGTATACAATTATTTCATCAATTTTTGGTAGACATGTATGTGAAGGTAGAAAGAAAACGTCTCCGTTATATATCTTTAAATCAAAAAAAGCTGCGAGTTGAGAATTATATACATTTACAAGATGCAGTTTCTAGCGACGCCAATGTAAACCCCAGAGATTCAGGTAAAATGGTAATTCTGCCCTCATCATTCGTTGACAGTACCCACTACCTACATGAGTACACATAAGACGCATTCACCTATGTACAAAATTACGGAAGACCTGTTCTTTTTGTTACTTTTACTTGCAATCCCAAATGGAAAGAAATAACCGAGGAGCCAAAGGCCGGACCAAAAAAGTACTGACAGACACGATTTAGTTGCTAGAGTATTTAGATTAAGAGTACAAAAATTAGTGTATGTAATTAACAAAGGGCAAATTTTCGGTGAGGTGCAGCGCCTCATGTATTCAATTGAATGGCAAAAAAAGAGGATTACCGCATGCCCACATTCTAATATGGCTTAAAGAGAAGTTGCGGCCCAGCCAAATAGACGACATAATAAGCGCCGAGATTCCGGATCCTGAGCAAGATAAAGAATTGTATGTCGTCATCATCGTCCGAAATATGATTCACGGTCCATGTGGAGCACAAAATTCAATATCGCCATGTATGAAAGAAGGAAAATGTACAAATAAATTCCCTAAACAGCTATTAAAAGAAACAGTGCACAATGACAATGGCTACCCTTTATACAAACGCAGAGATCCTGAAGATGGTGACAGGAAAGTTACAATCAAATCTCGCTCTGGAGCGTTCGAAACCTTAGATTCCCGTGGGAAAATCGAATATGTTGCACAGGTTTGTCCTTCTTTCACGTCGCAACAGAGCGTCGGCGTGGCATGAGTTTTTGTATGGAGATAGATTGGTGGCTGTAGAGTGACTTGACATAGTTTACTTTTTTTTGGCGGGAAAACATATCATTCCCTTGGGAAAATCGAATTGTTGCAAAATTAAATTCAGCTAGGTGGCGCCACCGTGATTCTATAAGACGGACGACGGTACGATGGACGAACACAGAAGGTCAGAATATCTGGATTATTATGTCATTTTACATACAGAGGTCGACACATATGCTCCACCAACCAATGCAACGGCAGATGTAGCCAAAAGGTAGTTATAAGTTGTTAGTAATAATTTGCCATCAGAAAGGTTTCGTGTCACTGACGTTGAGTAAATGCATTTTCGATCATGTTTGCCTCACCCACCAACAAGTTGCCTTCAATCATTCAATGGTGAGAAAGTTACAGGGATATATTATTATGTTGTTATACAAAACATCGTGGAGGGCAGAAAGTCTGCAGCCCCGTAATGAAGGGACCCGAATTTGGCAAAGCTACTCAGGTATGAGTCAAACCAAGACGCAGAGAGCGCCATTGAGAATAGCGTCCCACTAAACAACCATCGCAGAGAAGCAATGCTGCAGAACGCAACAAGCATCAATACGATTATCGTCGGACTTACACAATCCCACGTTCCCAAATACACCCCAGCAGACATCACCAACCGCATACCTTCATCGACCAGAACAAAAAGAGTGCGTCGAATCAGGCGCAGCACACCCGCAGATCCATCACAAGACGCAATACCGCAAGAAGCAGTAAGTATCAATACAACTATCATACGGATGACGCCCCCTAACAACACATGATCCCTATTGACTTTGGTAACTGGTTACGCGGAAACGATTCTTGTATTTTTAACTTTATTCTAGGGTATATTGCCAAGCATTTACCCATCCTTTGACATAATATCCCTTCCGTAAACAATGAAAGGGGAAAGGGAAGAGTCTAGAATTTGACGCTATTCTTTCGACCAATGAGAAGCGCGCCCGACCGAGGTGCTTTGTGGGAAAAGCCGAGGCAATAAAGGAGAATACGCCGTCTCTCTACTGGCCATTAGGGATCGTCGAAGAAGTTTTTCCCGGTTCCGACGGGGTAACTAGGGTCGCTCGCGTTAGGACCACGACTGGGTCTTACATACGCGCTGTTGTCCGTTAGTGCCCTTTGCCCATTCAATAGTTTGAATTAGATTTCTAGATTAGAAATTGTAGTCGAAAATTAGGTTTAATCTTATAGTTAGTTATTTTGAAGGGGACCCTTCAAGTCGGGGGGGGTTACGCGGAAACGATTCTTGTATTTTAAATTTTATTCGCGGGTATATTGCCAAGCGTTTACCCATCATTTGACCTAATATCCGTTCCGTAAACACTGAAACGGGAAAGGAAGGAGTCTAGAAGGTAACGCGATTCTTTCAACCAATGAGAAGCGCGCCCGACCGAGGTGCTTGGTGGGAAAATCCGAGACAATAAAAGCTCGCGCGCGGCCTTCGTGCGGGCTCTTCCTTCGCACCACTGGCCTGGATCGCATCTCTGGGGCGCCCAGAAGAACCCACCTCACGTCGCATCACCGCAACGGAAGCGTCGTCCGCCGCACCAGGATCACACCCCGGTAAGTGTTTTCCCGTAATTTTATTCCTACTTGAGCATTTTGTTTATTAGTTAATTTATTTCTCATAATGTGCTCAAGTAGAATCGCCTCCTAATCTTGGCAAGTAATAGATTTGTAAGAGCGAGTGCATTGTCTAAGGTGCCGCGTGTCACATCCGCCATCTTGTTGAGGCATGAGAAGCCAGCGCGTATACAGTCCACTTAGTATAACATCTCGCATAATAGGGTCAAGGCTCAACCTGGGAATCGAACTCGGGAACCGTTAGGCCCGCCGCCCAACCATTTTTCTGGTAATTCGAGCGGATTTGGAACTGGTGCCCTGTAGCCTCATCGAGTCGAACTGCTGAACCAATTCCTTGGACAATACACTCTAATTTAATATTGGATAGATTTATGTAGTTCTTGTTTTAGTTTAAATTTAAATTTTGGTTGATTTATTCGCATAGGTTATACTTATTTATTTAAATATTTAGACCCGCTTAATTTTATTTATCTTACCCGCTATTTGTAATTATACGAGCTTTAAATTCTTATCTAGTCGACGCGTGTTATCTCGTTTGATTGAAAGTTACCTTCAATAAAAAAAATATTACTGACAGCGTGTTCAATTAAACGACGTAATAGGGCACGATAAGACAATAGCGTGTTGTGAGATATAGTCGGGGCGCATAGTGCTCATCTTCCAGCGTTGTACGATATTCTTTGTGATTAATCTAATATTAATTATAGTGATTCAAGATGGCAGTTAGTGGAAATGAAATTAAACTTAAAACTCTTTACGCCAAGAGGGACGTACTCTTTTCACGTATACGATATATAAGTGATCACATAAAAAATATTAACGTCGATTCAGTGCGGGAAACGTTTTTATGTGAAATCGAAACGGTGGACTCTTTGCGATCGGATCAAAAATATTAGACAAAATTAATAGTTTAGAATTACTAATCGACCTTAAATATACAGTGAACTATCAACCAATTCTATCATTTGAAGATATGTTGTGTCGAATAAAAAGGACGGCAAAGCTCTTACATTCGCCAGCCCAAAGCGAAGCAAAACCAGAAATCCAGGTACACCCACGTGAATCACTTAGATTGCCCCCATAGATATTCCGGTATTCAATGGAGATATTAAAACTTGGCCGTTGTTTATTAACTGCTCTAAATATGCAGAGACTAACATTCGCTTATCTTCATATTTGTTTTTAAGCGTTTCGAATATTAACGAACAATTCTTTGCTGTTGATGTGAAACCCGAACAAATGGACTGTGCCCTACCACTCAATTTACTAATTAAATAATACAATCTTTCAGCGTCCGATAACGATGGATTATTATGTATGGTGTTTTGAAAGCTATTAAAGCGATACAGCGTTCCTCGAATGTCAAACAAGAAGTTAAGAAATGTGTCGACCGCAAACAGTCAACTAGGACCGCTGGGTCTCTGACGTATGTAACCGCTGCGCCTACATCGCCTCATAGCGCCTGTAAGAATAAACAACACGGTAATTTGTATAGTTGTGCGACCTTCCGTAAACATTCACCCAGCGAACGTTTTGGAATAGTAAAGACGAACAACTTATGTTTAAATTGCCTAAGCGATAGACATTTACTTTCTAAATGCAATTCTAGTTCCGTGTGTAACAAGTGCGCCAGTAGACATCACACGTTATTACATTTCGAAGGTGGCAACATATTCGCGTCGAGTAATTCGGACAAGGAAACTACACATACTAAAGTCGACACTTCTAACGGCCGACCGAGTGACGTCGCCCTGTGCTCACTGTCGAATACGGGAACGCAGTCTCCTTCCACCGTGGTGCTGGGTACAGCCCGTATCATAGGGATTCACGTGAAAACGAACAAAGTGTCCATACGTTGCTAGACAGTAGATCACAGAGTAGCTTTATAACGCTACAATGTTGCCAGCGTTTGTGATTGCTAATAAATAAGACACATTCATGTCCCGTAGTCAAAGGCATCGGAGGTACTAATAAAATTACCCAGGGCTCTATAAATTAGAAATTTTATTTTCTGCTAAATCGTAGTATTAACTTTAATATAAATGCATTAGTAGTAGATAAAGTCACCGAGCGTCTGCCAACCGTTTTGGTCGACACCTCGGCAATGATTGATTTTGAGAATTTGACTCTGGCAGACGATACTTAAGCCGTTCCCGGAGATATAGACATGCTCATTGAAGCATCGCATCCTCATCTTTTGTTACACAATAAGGTCAGGGGCAACCCCTCGCATACCGCGCCTTACGCACTGGAGACCGCCTTGGGCTACGTCATCGTTGGTTCCGCCCCTATCATGGATAATATTTCGGCAACCTCTTATTGTTGTATGGCTGTCGAACCGCTCGAATCGTTAGTCGTAGAGATGTAGGAGGTAAACGTTCCACCTATAGTTATCCCAGATGATAGATTATGCGAGGAAATTTACACTCGCACGACCATTCGTGATCGCGACGGTCGATATCGTGTCGCGCTACCCCTTAAAGGAGATGTTTTATCTCTCGGTGACTCGCGTTAAATGGCGGAAAAACATTTCTATTGTTTGGATCGCAGGATGCTCGCTTTGCCCATATTAAAAAAAGCTTATGACGGCGTCATTAATGAATATATAAGGGAGGGTTACACATCACTTGTGGCTCCTAAATTAGATAACTACGAAGACGGGCCGTCGTATTTCATACCACACCACGGTGTCATTAGGGAAGACAAACTTACGTCCAAGTTACGTTTAGTGCTCGATGCTAGTGCTAGAGCTAGCACTCATCTTTCTCTTAACTATATCCTCTATAGTGAGCAAAATTTACAGGGCAATTTATTTATTATTATAGCAAATTTTCGTTTGTTCAGTATAGCAATATCCGCCGATATTCGCGAAATGTTTCTTTGCATAGGGGTCCGTGAACGCGACCGTCGATTTCAACGCATTTTATATCGCTTTGACCCAAAGGAACCTCTAATGGTGTTTGAATTTAATCACGTTTGCTTTGGTTTAAAGTCGAGCGATACGCACGGTGAGACAGTTCGCCTATGATGAAAGTCCCTCTCATCCTAAAGCTAAGAGGGCAATTGATAGTGGATTATATATGGATGATTTTTTGTACTCGGTCGATAGCGTGGAGGAGGCCATCCTAACCACCGCCGAGGTTATAAAGCTCATGAAATCGGGTCATTTCGATCTCGTCAAGTGGACTAGTAATTCGCGTACGGTTTTGGATACAATTCCACTATCACACCGCCATTCGGCGATAAAGGAATTCGACGATTCTGATACGCATAAGGTGCTCGGTTCGTGTTGGTCACCGGAGTCCGACGTATTTAGCCTTAAGGTAAACCCGCCCGCAGAAACGTGCACAAAGCGCACAATGCTGTCATGCGTTCCTAGATTATGGGATGTCATTGGTTTCGTAGCCCCGGTGGTGCTATAGGCTAAGCTTTTTATTAAATAACTTTTGGTTATGTGAATACGATTGGGATGACCCGCCGCCTGATAGCATTATTCATTCGTGGCAACGTTTTAGAGAGGAACTTCTTTTACTAAGCGAAATTAAAATACCACGTCATATAAACTTCGATAGAAATAGCGTCATCACTGTCGTTGGGTTTGCAGACGCTAGCGAGAAGGCTTAAGGGGGCGTTGTATATTTTCACGTCCAGAATAATGGTAGAAATTCGATTAGCCTCATTAGCTCTAAGTCAAGAGTCTCCCCCCGTAATGTGGTCTCTCTCACGCGCTTAGAGCTTTGCGCGATATTAGTCCTTGCCAAGCTTATCACCGCAGTTACCAGTGCATGTAGTGACAGAATTCACATAGAAAGAATATTTACCTTTTCTGACTCAACCGCCGCTTTATGTTGGGTTCCTTCTTCACCCCACCGTTGGAAAAGTTTGTCGCGAACCGAGTGGCCAAGATCCAAGACGAGTTAGGATCGCATAACTTTTATCACGTGTCCGGTATGGAAAACCTTGCCGATTGTCTATCCCGTGGACTCACCCCGATGCAAATAGTGAACCATCCGCTTTGGTTCCACGGACCTTATTGGGTTCACTTGGAACCCTCGTAGTGGCCAATAACCGATTTTGACCCTTCGTCAGTGTCCCAACCACCGGAAAAGAAGAGGCACGCTCTGGTTGCGAACGTTTCGAGCGAGGATTCTCCAATCACTGCTTTGGCGAACCGTTTGTCCTCTTGGTCGAAATTATTGCGTAGCGTAATTTACGTTTGTCGATTCGCGAAGCTTTTACCGCGACGTTCGTATGTCTTAGCGTCCGATTACAACTATGCCGAGTCGCTAGTATTACGTGAATTTCAACGTGCACACTTCTCTGAAGAAATTACAAGATTACAATCGAATAGAGCTTGTAGTCGCTCCTTTCAACGCCTTAAGCCATTTTTACAGGATGGGATTGTAAGGGTAGGTGGATGCTTGTCCAACTCGCAGTTGAGTTTCGACCAACGGCACCCTATATTTTTACCGCGTGAGGACCACATCATGAATTCATTAGTAGATTACCACCATAAATTGAATTCTCACGCTGGCCCCAACTTGCTGATGTCAATCTTGCGTCAGATTGTTATTGGATTCTTTCAGCACGTAACTTAATCCGCAATCGGGTGCACAGATGTATGGCTTGCTTTCAAGTACGTCCTAAGCCTACAAAGACAAGACCTTAGATCTTGTCGAGTAACACAATACGTAAAGCCCTTTATGCACACCGGGTCTGACTGTACTGGTCCGTTTAAGGTCACGCTCACTCGCGGGCGTGGTATAAGATCCACAAAAGCTTACGTTTGCATTTTCGTATGTCTGACTACTCGCGCTGTGCATATAGAATTCGTTGGTGATCTAAGCACAGCGGGCTTCATGGGTGCATTTAAAAGATTTCTTTCCCGCCGTGGCCCTGTAAGTAAATTGTATTCGGATAACGGTACAAACTACGTCGGCGCGAAACGTATTTTATCAGAACTACATGAGCTTTTAACCAGTAAACATTATAATTCCTAGCCGAGAACCGCATCGAGTGGTCTCTGAACTCCCGGCCGCGAGCCATTTTGGGGGAAATTGGGAGACTAATATTAAGAGTCTAAAGAGACATTTATACCGAGTAATAGGAGATAAAATTTTGTCCTTTGAAGAGTTAAGTACTGTGCTCGCTCAAATTGAGTGCGTCATGAATATTCGCCCCCATTGTCGTACGTTGTCAAGTGATCCCTCAGAGCCGTTGGCTCTAACTCCAGCACATTTTTTGAATTTAACGCCTTTGAAATATCTGCCCGCCATAGACATGGACGAGAACAAACTTAGTATTTCCGCACGCCATAAATTATTGGACCGGTTGGTGCAGTCGTTTTGGAAATGATGGAAGATGGAATACTTGCATACGTTGCAGTCTCGACAAAAATGGAACACAACAACTAAACCTTTAACTGTCGGAACTGTGGTTGTGCTCACAAAGGAGAATACGCCGCCTCTCTACTGGCCATTAGGGATCGTCGAAGAAGTTTTTCCCGGTTCCGACGGGGTAACTAGGGTCGCTCGCGTTAGGACCACGACTGGGTCTAACATGCGACCTGTTGTCCGTTTGTGCCCTTTGCCCATTCAATAGTTTGAATTAGCTTTATAGATTAGAAATTGTATTCGAAAATTAGGTTTAATCTTAGCGTTAGTTATTTTGAAGGGGACCCTTTAAGCCGGGGGGGGGGACTGGTTACGCGGAAACGATTCTTCTATTTTTAATTTTATTCGCGGGTATATTGCCAAGCGTTTACCCATCATTTGACCTAATATCCCTTCCGTAAACACTAAAAGGCGAAAGGGAGGAGTCTAGAAGGTAACGCGATTCTTTCGACCAATGAGAAGCGCGCCCGACCGAGGTGCTTCGTGGGAAAACTCGAGACAATAAAGGCTCGCGCGCGGCCCTCGTGCGGCCTCTTCCTTCGCACCACTGGCCTGGATCGCATCTCTGGGGCGCCCCAGAAGAACCCACCTCACGTCGCATCACCGCAACGGAACCGCCGCACCAGAATTACAACCCGGTAAGTGTTTTCCCGTAATTTTGTTCCTACTTGAGCATTTTGTTTATTAGTTAACCCGCCCCATTTTATTTCTTGGCAAGCAATAGATTTGGAAGAGCGAGTGCATTGTCTAAGGTGCTGCGTGTCACATCCGCCATCTTGTTGAGGCATGAGAAGCCAGCGCGTATACAGTCCACTTAGTATAACATCTCGCATAATAGGGTCAAGGCTCAACCTGGGAATCGAACTCCGGGACCCTTAGGCCCGCCGCCCAACCAGTAATATAGTTTGTATTGTTATTAACTAAAAAATATCACCAACGTATCATAGTAGCACACAACTAAGACGCCAATGAACAAAACTCCACGTATCATAGCGCTAATGCACTAAGACATGAAGTTGAGTATGCCTGTTACACTTAAAAGTGCTACCAATCACACTCATCCCAATTCGAAAGATAGACGACGCATCGCTTAGCGCTAATGTTGTTAACTGTATACCTACATCGACCAGAACCACAAGAATGCGCTGAATCAGGCGCAGCACACCCGCAGATCCATCACAAGGCGCAATACCGCAAGTAGCAGTAAGCATGAATGCAACTATCATACGGATGGCGCCCCCTCACAATACACCCACATAATCCCTATCGACTTTGGTAAAAAGTTTGTACTGTTTTTAACTAAAAATATCACTAACGTATACTAGTAGCACGCTACTAAGACGCCAGTGGACAAAACTCCACGTATCATAGCGCTAATGCACTAAGACATGAAGTTGAGTATGCCTGTTACACTTAAAAGTGCTACCAAACACACTCATCCCAATTAGAAAGATAGAAGACGCATCGCTATGCGCTACGACATCGCCCACAAACGATATAGGTGTGCGATGTCCATCGGAAAGCCGTATTGCTACAACAAACCCGCTTACCACCGGCACTAAGATGATATGTCTATAATATATCGTGTTGTAATCTTTATCGAATTAATTTCTAACGAATATCGAATTAAATCTTACATGAACGTCATGGAAATACTTCAATAAACAAATTTAGATAGCTATCAAATTTTATTTTTATTTTTTAAGAGCGTAATTGAAGACAAGCTAAAAAACAACAAGTGCAGACTCGATGAACAATTGTTTATCAAGCACGTTTGAGCAATTGTCGCGAAGCGGAGCGGTATTGAATGAAATGTTTTTTCTCTTTTTGATTATATAAAGAAAAAAAGTTGAAAATACAATAAAAGTTTAAACATCGCGACGTAACACTATTCTTATAATTATATCAAGCCATAATAATCCAATTTTTATAATACTACATTAGACTTCATGCCATGTGGTGGCGATGTAAAAATCTATTTCTCCATATTAATACTCCATAATAATGTCCTCCAGGCCGAAATTCGGCCACGGCGGCCTGCCTCAACGGAGGCTAGCTATCGGCGCAGGACAGGATTATAGTGCCCAAGTGTATGCGCAATCGCAGGTGCACTCTCTATTCCCTTACTCTCGTAATCCGATGGGACGGTAAACCGACACGACCAGGAGAGAGATCGGGCACAGGAACAATGGCTTTACGTGCTTTCCGAGGCACGGGGGTGAGACACCACCAACTTCCTGACTCCGGGTAGCTACTGAGAATTTCTTGACAGAAAAACTCAATAATTGATTTTTGGCCCGACCCGACCCAGGAACTCATGATCAACAGTCGCACTACTACAGCCACTAGAACAACGAGACAGTCAATAATACTCCATATTCCTGATATGGAATATTATGTAAAATATACTCCTTATTATGGAATAAATATGGATATAGACAGTAGAGTCTTCCTAATAACGACTGAATAAATTGTGGTTGCCAACCCGTTGCCGAATGTGAAAACTATGGCAAATATTCCCTCTATGGGGCTATCTATGGGAGAGGCCAGTGTGCGACAATGGACTTTAATAGGCTGTAGCTGTAATGGTTACGCTAGTAGTTTGGTCTCCCCTGCCGAGGGCTTCAATCTGGTTAGCCTTTTATTTATTTATTCATAAAGATTTCTTATATTTACGCGAACACTATACATTGATTCAAACTACTTTTACGGATTTTATCGCGTTTATTTATGTTATTTTTATTTTTAATACCCGACGTTTCGGGTGCTTTCCAGCACCCATGGTCACGGGGGACTGAGGTGACTGACGTCCCGATGTCAAAGTTAACCACGGAGTACCTTCAGCTTTTTAATTATTGTCTTTGGTCTGATCTACGCGGAATTAACTAACTGTGTTTTGAAGTCTGGCAGTGGTATGCTTGGGTTTAGTTTTAATTTTATTAATTATAGGGTCCCAAGCAAGTGGTAGTACACAGCCTCCTTCTCTATTGAAATTGGAATGCTTTTTAATTTCAATAGCCTCACGTATCATCCTTGGTAGGAATCGATGTTCATTCGCGAGGATTTATGGTCTATCAAATCTGATGTAATGGTTGGGGCCGTCTAGGATATGATCGCAATCTGCAGACTTCCCGGAACGTTGCTTGCTTCATATTTATTTATGTTAGTATATTAAATAATATAACGTAATACATGGTATATTTTATATGTGGTAGAGCCATGCTGTAGTTATATTAGTAGTATAGTTGTAGCACGAATAAGTGTGCTCGATCTGTGAAGGACCACGCTCTTACAGAATAGCGTAAAAGCGTAGTAGCTTAATGCTTCTGTGTTTCGTATGGTGAGTGTAGAGAACCGGAGACCCGTTTTACAGGAAACGAGGCATTTCATCTTAGTCTTCACGGGTGGATATATATGTCTATGGGCTACAACAACCACTTACCATCAGGTGTGCTCGTTTGTCACCCTAATATATGAAAAAAAAATATGTATATCATTTCTTTTTATATATTTATTCAGCCCAATCAGATGAGAATACTCTATGAATAATAGTATAAATAAATTGTAAGCGAAAACACACTAATCCGCTGTAAGTATGTCTAATAGATGTTTGAATACTTAAACGCTCAGTCTTTGTCTCTATCACTTTAAAAGTGACTGTTACTACAAGATAATTTACGGAGTCTTAAATTCTGTAGCTTTTGAGTATCTTGCCTCGAATCTGGCAAATTAATTTTAAATGTTGTAGACGTCTTAAAGCCTTCGGAATTTTTGGAACGCAAATACATAACGAATAAAAGTAATTTAATAGACATTCTTCGCGTCTATTTTAACTTATTAATATAATATACTGATTCGCCGTGTAGTTGCGGCATAAAATAATCCACTACTCATATCATCTCGTGGGTGTCGTAAGATCGATAGAGGGAAAGTTAAACAAATGCTTTATATTCCTGAAAACAACGCAACTATGGCAAAATTCATCCCTGTGAGGCACAGATTTAGGGAGTAGATTTTGTACAGCAGAGGACTTTGGTAGGTTGTAATAATGACAACAAATTATGTGGTATTAATAGCGATAAATCTATAAAATTGGTTCTATTTTAAATATTAATTATTATACTTTAAATAAAATAGTTTTCTAATAAAACTTTTTTAAGGTCTTTCCATTTACAACTATTTTTAAAACTCAACTAGATTGTGTATTTAATTTTTTTTTTTTTAGTTACTAAAATATTCATTATAGATTAAGAGATTTCTTTTATCGGGTATGTTTATTAAGTATTAATTGAAAAACAATTAAATATATAATAGAGTTTCAGTTGTATCGTGGTTGCGACATAAATGAGGATTACCCATTTCATTCCCATAAATGGTTTAACTGCTGAATATATGGAGTGAGTTGACGCCGAATAAAATCGTAAAATAATTGCATAACAACATAATGCTACAGTGTCTCGTATGATAAATACTTGACCTGAAAACCCTTTTTTGAAATGGTGACAAGACTTCTTCATTTTGATTTTTAATTGAGGACCAATGGTTATAGACCAAGACATCGATTTATATCCAGGTAGATAGTATTCTCGTTTCATCCTTACTTCTATAAAATACAATACAATACAATACAATACTCTTTATTGTTCCCTAACAAAATTATATTATTAAATATTATTTTGTTGGTGTACAATAAAATAACATTATTAAATTTTTATCTCTGGTAACCGCTGTTAACTGTGACATTTGGACGTTGAATATTATGTTATATTATAGAATACACTTAAGTGTAAAAGACAAATAGGAATACTCGCAATAGCATCAAAGCTAAAAGCAGAAACTGAACTTTGAAACTGGAAGAATGAATTTACAAGGTCAGAAATCCAATGGCTTTGTATACCCAACATAGTAAAAAGCATGTTCGAATTGGACTTACTTGTGCACGATAGCTACTATTTTCATATAATTTTTATATTCTGATTTGTGTATTCTGATACAAAAAGAATTTGCTTATAGAATTGTTCATGATTTTTACTAAACCCTGCTGCTGACGCTTAAACAGATATAGCAAAAAAATAGATACAAGAAGTTTTACACTCCTACGCAAGCACGAACGGAAGGCATGCACTCACGCATGCAAGTACGTACATACATGCACAGACTCACATTTTATAACAGTTTTAACCTTGAACACTTTATAATACTTTTAACTTTAACCCAAGAAAATTTAACAATAAACGCTATACTTTTTAAAAATGCACTATTTTAGAAATCTATGTATTATATAACAGACTAGTGGTTAAGGTGTTACCAAACCTTAATCACTAGTCTGTGAAAATTGGGGTCAGAATTTCCAAATGGTTCTGACGTTCGAAACTTGCAAGTGTTGAACGTCTGAACCTTACTTAATTAGTAGGAGAAACCACGTGCAGGTGACGTTGTTACATCACCGTGATATAATACGGGGTCTACTAACTAGAAAAACACTAAATTGCCAACTCCTGCAAGTTTTGGACCTGATATTAACGCAGATCCTTTTTTACTTTATCTTTCTAAAAGAACTATGAATCCTGCTGTACTCAGTGGTTGTACAACAGGATTTCAGGTACCGCTATGTGTGTATACCCTTAATACTGTTACGAGCTTGAGGTTCGTGATAATAAAAATTGCCGATAAAATTACCTAAATTAACACTTTAATTTACTTTACACAAATTAAAGTTAAAAACACTAATAATTAAACACACTAATTCACTTTATTCCGCTCCGAAGCTTCACTTGTTTCGCCAAATCAACACTACCTCGATCGCATCTTGCAGCGCCTACTTATATAAATTAGCAAAATATCCAGAATGTTCAAGTAAACACGCGCAAGGTACCGAGAGTTTGAGTTTTAAACTTCAAGAAGTTTAGTTCTTTTGGTTCGAGACTAGATGGCGCTAGTGCGCCGATTTTAGCGCGTAACACTGCCCCCTCCTAAGACATGCTCGTCCCGAGCATTATCGGTCCCATAATAACGCGCTAGGCGATCCACATGGACGATCTTAGGAGTCCCTCTTGCGCCTTTCTGTATCCGGTAGGTTACATCGTTGATCCTGGTCACAATCCGGTACGGGCCGTCCCATTTAGCTTGAAGCTTAGGAGATTTCCCTTTGATGCGGACTGGATTGTGCAACCACACAAGTGAACCTTCGTCGAACCCTTTGTTGTTCATTTTGCGGTCATACCGGGTTTTCATCTTTTCAGACATTTGCTGGCCCGATTGTCTGACGTGCTCGTAAACGTCATTCATTTTGTTCCGCAAGTCATTTGCATAATCGGTTATACTGCGTGGAGCATCAGGTGGTATCCCGGTGATCAGGTCTGCAGGCAGCCGTAATTCTCTTCCAAAGTTTGCGAAAGCTGGTGTCACTGCTGTACTTTCGTGAACAGCGCTTCGATATGACAACAAAAACGGTTGTATGTGCTTGTCCCAATCTCGTTGCCGATTGTCTACAACTTTTGCTAGGTACCTCTCCAATGTCTGATTAAATCGTTCCACCATTCCATCAGATTGCGGGTGATAAGAAGTCGTTCTTGTTTTATGAGTACCCATAACTCGGCAAGTTTCCTGGAATATTTGAGACTCAAAATTCCTTCCTTGATCGCTGTGAATCTCTAAAGGTACTCCAAAACGACAGAAGACTTCATGAACTAGTTTATCTGCAACTGTTGAAGCTTCTTGATTTGGAATGGCGAAGACTTCTGGCCACTTAGTAAAGTAATCCATCACAACCATGAAATACCTTTTACCGCTTTCACTCTCCGGAAACGGCCCCGCCACGTCAATGGCTATTCTCTCCCATGGTGCACCCACATTGTACAACTTCAATGCACCTCTACTACGAGTCTGAGGTCCCTTTACAGCCGCACAACTTGTACATTTGCGACACCAGTCCTCGACATCGTTTCGACAGTGGACCCAGTAAAACCGTTCTGGGATCTTCAGTAGAGTTCGTTTAACTCCCAGATGGCCTCCTGAATAATCATTATGGTACAGCTGTAGAACATCCGGTACTTTAGTTTTAGGGACAACCATTTGTAAATGACAGCTGTCTCCCCGAACATTTTCCCATTTACGGCACAGAACTCCATCCTGAAGCAGCAAGCTGTCCCACTGGGCCCAATAGCTTTTAGTGGTTGAACTCATTGCTGAGACGTCGCTCCACTTAGGCTTGGGAGCACTGGCCTTCATCCATTCCAGGATCGGCTTGATGTCCGGATCTTCCTGCTGTGCACGTTGAAAGCTGTCCTTTCACTCGTTGCTGAGGTGGTCTGCCCTGAGCATCCTCACGGATACCACTTCCTTACTCTCTTGCCTAGTACAATGTTTGCAATCTTCAGGACAAGGTCTTCGTGATAATGCATCTGCGTTGCCATGAGATTACCCGCTGCGATGTTCGGTCTCAAAGTCGTATTCCTGCAGTGGTTCAATCCACCTCGCAACTTGTCCTTCTGGATTTTTAAACTGCAATAGCCATTTTAGTGCAGCATGGTCAGTTCGTAAGTGAAATTTTCGCCCCAGAAGATATTTGCTAAAATGCTGCAACGACTTTACCACAGCTAGCAGTTCGCGTCTTGTGACACAATAGTTCCTTTCCGGTTTTGACAACGACTTGCTGAAGTACGCTATCACGACCTCTTGGTCACCATTCCGTTGAGACAACACACCGCCAAGTCCTATATCACTTGCGTCTGTGTCAACTATAAATTCTTTGCTTGCATCAGGGTATCCCAAAATAGGTGTTTTGCACAGACGGTCCTTGAGCTCCTGGAATGCGATATTACAACTTTCATCCCAGCAGAAATGTCGCTTCTCCTCGGTTAGCTTATGCAGAGGTTTCGCTATATCTGCAAAGTTCTTCACAAAACGTCGGTAATAGGAGCACAAACCCAAAAATGCTCTAACCTGCGTCTTGTCTTTTGGAACCGGCCAATCCTTTACAGCTGCGATTTTCTCTGGATCCGTGCGGATACCTTCTTCCGACACTACATACCCCAAAAAGTTGACTTGACGTTTGAATAGTGAACATTTCTTCGGACTCAACTTGAGGTTGGCACTCTGAATCTTCATGAGCACGCGTTCCAAGTTTTGAAGGTGTTCCTCAAACGTACGGCCCACGATAATGATGTATCCAAGTAGACCAGACAGGCGTCGCCAATTAGCCCGGTAAGTACAAGTTCCATCAGCCTTTCAAACGTTGCTGGAGCATTGCACAACCCAAACGGCATTACTTTAAATTGCCACAGACCCTTTCCCGTCGAGAACGCAGTTTTCTCCTTGTCCTTAGGGTCAATTTCAACTTGCCAGTAGCCACTTTTTAGATCCAGCGTGCTAAACCATTTTACTCCTGTAAGCATGTCCAGCGTGTCATCAATTCTTGGCAAGGGATAGCTGTCCTTCTTTGTAACGTCGTTCAGACGGCGGTAATCAACACAGAACCGCATGCTGCCATCCTTCTTCTTTACCAGCACCACGGGTGAACACCATGGACTAGATGAAGGTTCAATAACACCATCCTTCACCATTCCCTCAATCATGGTTTCCACTTCCTTTTCACGTGCTACCGGCAATCTTCTTGGCCGCTGACGGATAGGCAATTCCTCTCCTGTGTTTATTTTGTGTTGAACTAAGCCAGTCTTTCCTATGTCAGCATCGTTTGACGAGAATACATCGCCGTATTTGAGTAACAACTTCTTCGCCTTGACCAATTCGTTCGGGGAGAGAACACTGCGACAGTCTTCCAAAAGTGTGGTCACTCTCGTTTCTGAATCCTTGCTGGGAGTCCCACTCGATATATATTGGCACCGACGTAACCAATCCACTTCCTCACAAGTGCCAACCAGTGTGCCTTTTTCTATAATCTGTTCCCGGTCGCAAAGGTTCAGCACACGTATTCTTGAGATGTCAGTGGTTCTGACCAAGGTTCGAGCTACTTTCCATGGAAGGTCATTGTTTACCCTTTCCAAAAGTACACAACGGTGAGCTTGCCCAGCGTTTCGGGGAAGACTAACCGGAACAATCGTTTCCGATCTCGGCGGAAGAACAATCTTCTTAATGCTGTACACGTTCCCTGGTAACGCACCTTCCATAAAAAGTTCCTCCTGTCCACATTTCAAAACACCTTGCTTAACGTCGATCTCACAACAATTATTCCTCATAAAGTCTAGGCCTAGGATGCAGTCGTCCATTATATCAGCCACGATGACATCATGCAGGTAGATCACGTTGCCAAGCTTCAACTCCATCTCCTTCTCTTCACGGACGGGTATACGCTGACCGGTGGCTGTTACCAAATTAATGCGTTCTCGGTTGTATGCGGAGTCCCCAAGGAACTGACTTATAAGTTGGGAACTAACAACCGTACGAGAGGCTCCAGTGTCTATGGTCAGTTTACACGGCATTCCGTTGACCTCGCCCTTGATGATTAGACTGTTCCCATCATGGGTTTGTGAGATCGAGATCCTTGGGGCTCTTTTAACATCAGCCAGCACCCGCCCCGCAGTTCTGGCTTTTACTCGTTTCCCTGCTGCTTCTGGGTGGTGCTGTTGGCCGCACTACCCTCCTGGGATCGTTCACCTTCCCTTTCAAGGGTTCGCTTAGGGCAGTTGGATCGAAGATGGCCCTTTTCCCCTTAGCCATAGCACCTAGGGCTGTATCCTTTGTTGCGGTCGCGAACTGTAGCTGCTGCAACCTCCCTGACGTGATGGGAACGATGATCCTGCCGCACGGCTTCTACCTCCAGTGCATGGGCCAAGGCGTCCTTAAGCGTCTCGTGGTGCCCGAGCCTCACAGCAGCTCTGACTTCCAGGTCGCGGATGCCGTCGATGAATGTCTGCACCAGGTTCCCTTCAATGATCGCAGGTACAGACTGGTATGCTTTTCGAACCATCTTCTCCACCTCAAGGGCCCACTGCTGTAGGTTTTCGTTGCTGCGTTGCACGCGATCTTTAAGCTGCGCGCGAAAGACGTGTTCCAGGTGAGCGTCACCATTTCTCGCCTCCAATGCCTCAAGGAGCTGCTCGTAGGTCACTTTCTTACCGAGAGCTTCTAACACGGTTAAGGCTTGGTCGCGCAGGCCTAAGGTGAGTGCAGTCATGGCCTGGCTTTTATTCCAGCCGTTTGCCTCCATGACGGCCTCGATCTGGATTTCGTAGGCCGACCAGGAAGAAGTCCCGTCGAACGGTGGTACCTTGAACCCACGTAGCGAAGGTGTAGTAGCTACTGCGGGGGCTGCAATTCCATCTCCAAGTTTGAGTTCATCCAGCGTTTTCTTAACTTGGTTGATTTGGGTCTCAGCTTCCGACAGGCGGTTATCATGTTGAGCAACCTCATCCTTCACCTCCCTTATCTCTTTCCCGAAGGTAGCGTGAAGGTCCTTCATGAGAAGCATCTGCTCTTTCCTATCGCGTTTGAGCTGCTCTTCTAAGCGACGGGCCTGTTCCTCCTGTCCGCTCTGCAGCTGCTCTTTCAACAGACGGGCCTGTTCCTCTCGTCCGCGCTGCAGCTGCTCCTGTAGCATCGCCATCAGAGCACCTAAGTCAGGTGCTGCAGATGTAGGAGCTACTGACGGGCCCGCAGTCTCCGTGGCTGGCAGTTGGCCTTCCGACGTCTGCGGCGTTGCACCACCAAATCTCCTCTGGTCCGTCTCATGCTGGCGTTGACTGCGGGTACGAACACCCTCCGTTTCCTCCTTAGGTAAAATCGGCATGATTTAATCCCACTTCTGACACCAATTGTTACGAGCTTGAGGTTCGTGACAATAAAAATTGCCGATAAAATTACCTAAATTAACACTTTAATTTACTTTACACAAATTAAAGTTAAAAACACTAATAATTAAACACACTAATTCAATTTATTCCGTTTCGAAGCTTCGCTTGTTTCGCCAAATCAACACTACCTCGATCGCATCTTGCAGCGCCTACTTATATAAATTAGCAAAATATACAGAACGTTCAAGTAAACACGCGCAGAGTTCGAGTTTTAAACTTCAAGAAGTTTAGTTCTTTGGTTCGAGACTAGATGGCGCTAGTGCGCCGATTTTAGCGCGTAACAATACTATTATAATAATTCATTTGCATATAATAATATACGTATAATGGGGTGAGTTATAATTTTTTTTAATATTTTGAGTGTGTTTTTACCCTATACATCACCGTATATGCGGTAGATACACGCTGCCGCGATTATGACTGCAGCACGAATAGGTCGACTCAAACGACGAAGAAGCAGGTGAATGACGAGAATCGAAAACCCTACTCGGTTGAAGTGTAGGCAAGGTAAGTTACTGGCTTTCTTCTGCCTAAGAATCCGTCTGGATAGGTTGCACAGTCTTACCAATTTCTGCGGCCAAGCAGCAGTGCGTGCACTGCCATGTTCCGGTCTGAATTGTATGTTTAAGTGCCTTCGGAGGTGACATTGCATTTGTAATCTTTCTATAAAGATACACCGTCATAAATCTTAAGAGTCAAGGAAAATAGTAGGTGTCTTACCATTTATCAGCCTGTGTACTCGATTATCATCCTTAATTCCAAACAATACGTATGGTTAACGATTGCAAAATAAGTAAACTTAAGCTATTCTAAAATACATTTAGAATATATACGACATATAAAAACGGTCGCTGAATGATCGAAGTATACCGTATTTACTTACATTTTTTGTTTGTATATCAAGCACACTGTCTTTAACTTTTCATTGAAATAATACTAGTTTTTACAAATTTTATCATCATCATTACAGCCCTTCACAAGTCCACTGCTGAACATAGGCCTCCCCCAAGTAATGCCACAAAGCACGGTCCTGAGCCACCTGCATCCATCGACTTCCTGCATATCTTACCAGGTCGTCACTCCATCTAGTGGGGGGTCGCCCTACACTACGCCTACCGGTACGAGGCTGCCACTCGAGAACCTTTCTTCCCCATCAGTTATCGGTGTAAGGCCGGCCCATTGCCACTTCAGCTCACTAATCCGTTGGGCTATGTCGGTCACACTGGTTTTACTGCGGATATCCTCACTTCTGAGTCTATCACGCAGAGAAACTCCGAGCATAGCCCCCTCCATAGCTCGCTGAGCGACCTTGAGCGTCCTCATACGGCCAGCAGTGAAGGACCACGTCTCAGATCCGTAAGTCATCACTGGCAATACGCACTGGTTGTACAATCTAGTTTTTAGAGATTGAGGTATACCTGACGAGAAGATATGTCGTAATTTCTCGAACGCTGCCCAGCCGAGTTGAATCCGTCGATTGACCTCTCGGTCGAAGTTGGACTTACCTAGTCGGACTATTTGTCCCAGGTAAACGTACTCGTCAACAACTTCGAGCATAGTGCTCCCAACAACTACCGGCATAGGTGACATGGACATTAAACATAATCTTTGTTTTGTCCATGTTCCTCTTAAGACCTATCCGTTGGGAGGCACTATTGAGGTCATTGAGCATAGTGCTTAAGTCCTCCAGCGATTCTGCCATAAGGACTATATCGTCGGCAAATCGAAGGTGAGTGATGCACTCGCCATTGATGTTAATACCGTATCCTTTCCAGTCCAGTAGCTTGAAAACGTCTTCCAATGCAGGGGTGAAGAGTTTCGGGGATATAACGTCACCCTGTCTTACACCTCTCTGCAGTTGGATAGGTTTCGAGCTCTGGTTCTGTACTCGCATAGCCATCGTATCCCTACTGTATAAACACTTCAGCACTTCGATATACCGACAGTCAACTTGGCACCGCTGAAGGGACTGTAGCACCGCCCAAATTTCGACGGGATCAAAGGCTTTCTCATAGTCCACATACGCCAGGCAAAGTGGCAGATTGTACTCTTCAGTATTCTGTACAATCTGTCGCAGGGTATGTATGTGGTCTATGGTATTGAAGCCTTTTCGGAAACCGGCTTGTTCGGGAGGCTGGAAGTCGTCGAGTCTGCGTGCGAGACGATTCGCAATGACTCTCGAAAACAGCACGTAGACGCGGCTTAGAAGGGAAATCGGTCTGTTGTTCTTCAAGAGAGCGTTGTTGCCTTTCTTAAAGAACAAGACCACCGCACTTCTGCTCCACGCCTCTGGAGTAGTGCCACCATGGAGGACGGAATTGAAGAGCTTCTGAAGGACTTCAAGTACCGGTGTTCCACCCGCTTTCAGAAGCTCCGCTGTAGTTCCATCCTCGCCTGGGGCCCTGCCGTTTTTAAAGTGCTGGAGAGCCATTCTTATCTCGCTTAGACTGACGTCCGGGATATCATTGGCATAGTGTCCGATAAGACTTGCTCTTGGATCGTTACTCACACTTACGTGTGGCTCTAACGATGATGTGTATAGCTGCCCATAGAACCTCAGGTGTCCCGGAAACGATGCTGCCACACTCAGTCTTCAGCTTTGACAGTTGGCTCTTACTGGCAGACAGATCTCTGGCAAAGACTTTGGAGCCCTGGTTCTGCTCTATCGCTTCTTTAATACGAGCAGTATTAAAGTTGCGTAAGTCTCGCCGCAATGCATTTGGAGATTTGTCTGTTCAGTTTCCTGTATGCTGTCAAATCTGTTGACGATTGCAGCCTAATCTCCCGTCTAACAGCCATGAGATTAAGAGTGTGATCGGAGAGTTTTTGTGTTCTTCTGCGGCGGGTCTTGCAGAACTTAGCACCGACCGCATGGACAGTTTCCACGAGCTTGTCATTCATATCGTCCACTGCATTGCAATCTTGTAGGCACTGAAAGCGGTTACGAAACTCAAGTTAGAAAGTTTTCGGGATTCTGGATTAGAGCACGAGGGGGACGGAGCGTTGACTTCATTAGACGAGACCTCTCCAACTTAACGTTTAGGTTCAGTGTGCCTCTAACCATTCGGTGATCGCTGCCAGTTTTCACCCTTGCGATCACTGAGACATCACTGAACAGTTGGCGTCTGGTCGTCATAATGAAGTCAATCTCATTTTTTATCAAACCGTCGGGGCTCAACCAGGTCCACTTCCTGTGGGGCCGCTTCTGGAAGAAAGAGTTCATCATAAAGAGTCCCTCTTTCTCCATAAAGTCGGCCAGCTGCTGGCCCCTTCGGTTCCGTTGCCCTACTCCAAATTTCCCTAACTTCAGCTCACCGTTTTCTTTTGTGCCTAGTTTTGCGTTGAAATCTGCCATCAACACCGTGTAGTGAGTTTTGGAGGAATGCATAGCTTTGGATATATCCTCGTAAATTTCCTCCACCTCCTCATCGGGATGTGCCGAGGTTGATGCGTAAACCTGTATGACCTTCAGCGAATACCGTTTGGTGATTCTGAGTATCAGGAATGCGACCCTTGACGACACACTCCCAACCTTTACAACGTTGTTGACGAGAGACTTGTGGACGATAAATCCGACTCCTCCTTGGGACAGATGGTCGCCCTCCCGGTGATAGAACAAGTTGCCGGATTCGAGAATCACCGTGTCCTCCCCCTCTCTTCGGACCTCGGATAATCCTATAATATTCCAGCCCAACTTGTCTAACTCATCTTCCAGCTCCAGGATCTTCTCGTCAGTCCTCAGGGTGCGTGCGTTAAATGTTGCCACGTCGAGTCGTCGTAGGTGGCAACCGAACCTCCACCGGAGATTCTTAGCACCCACTGCCCCGCCGTTAACATGGTCGCCACCGTAGCCAGGAATATCGCGGCTACCGGGGACTCAGGGCCGTCTATTTGTGTAATTGTTCACTGCAAAAATTTAATTTTGTTAATAGTAGAGTAGGTTTTTTCTGATTCTTGTTTAATAGTAGTGTTTTATAGTTATATTAATTGTACAATTTTATTCATGTTTAAGTTTAGTTTGTAAAACATGGGGAATTAGAAGAAACGATTGAAGATAGGCCTAAAAAAATATTACAAACAAAAGGGTATACATTTATCAAGGTAAGTTTTAAGTTTTATCTACATATTTCATAATATTAGACAGGTGCTGTTTATAAAATACCTATATTACTGTGATTTAGCCACTCTCTGACGAGACAAAGCGCGGCAAACGCAAGTGGCGGCAAGGCGCGGGCCGCGTCGTCGCATGCTGGTTTACCTCGAAATTCACTATACGCGATTATCGTTTATTGATTATGTGTTGTTTAAAAAGTATTCTTATGAGTTTTTTTTGTGTTAAATGGAAGCTAAATATAAAAGAATGCTTCAGTATTGATAGCAATTTATTAACGAAATATCTGTTAAGATGTGTCTAGGAATTATTAATACTTATTTTTATTTATTTATTAAAATAATAAATAAATAAAAATAAGTATACATTTATCTATATTGAGTACTAGTTATTCCCCGCGATCTCGCCCGCGTGGAATATGGATTTCATGGTTTTTAATTTTTGCGCGGAACCCTAATTCTTTTTCTAAAACAAAAGTAGTTCAAGTTATTCCTTATATCATCAGCTATCTGCCAGTGAAAGTCCCGTCAAAATAGATCCAGCTGTTTTGGAGATTAGCTGGAACAAACAGACAGACAAACAGACAGACCGACAGACAGACAAAAAACTTAAAAATTGTGTTTTTGTTACTAGTACTTTCATATGCATTTAATAAAAAGCTGTTATTTTAACATTACAAACAGACACTTCAATTTTATTTATTTGTCGATATAGATATAAGATATTATTCATATTGGTGTCATTTTAAAGGGAATATCATGTACTATTATAATAATAAAATATATCAATTATTTTCTATGACTATGACACCACTAAGGGAAGTGAAATTTTGATATAGGTAAATTCATGTCTTTATCTTGAATTTGATTGCTCAAAAACACGATAGTATAATTTTGACTCGATCATAATTATTTGCGAAAACACCTCTAAAAAACCACTATAGTTGAAATTACAACGAAATTACTTAATCTATATGCTTCGAAATTACTCAAATGTATTCATAACATTAATATTCATAATTTACTTGCTCATTATTTTGATTACTCAAATCAATAATTTTTACAAAAATATTTTAAAGTTTCTGAGAATTTCTAAGCGCTTTTAATCGTCGCGGGCGCTACGCTATTTTAGACCTTATGAGGGCGTTTTTTCAAGTTTTTATAGAAATTATGCATTCACTCGGATCAGTCCGGCGATATCCCTTTTGAGGTGTCGTCTTAACGCAATTCCTTTGTATAGTGCGACGTTGCCACTCTTATTAGTTATTCCGCTTCGTAATAATTTATTTATAGGTGATATTTTGTTTATGTAGGTATTCGATAGATTCCTATAGTCTGTTTTTTTCGCAGGAGACAAAAATAACAGATCTTTATTAGATTCGTTTAGCCCGAATAATACAGTTTTTATGATTCTGGTTCAGATTAGATTCAATTTTAGTCACTTAATTTCGTATATTGTTCAAAATAATGAAATAAATCCACAGAATCTGCAGTTACGAAAAAAAGCAATATCATTTTAGTCTCCGGCGAAAAAAAAGATATATATCATGATTAATTTACCAACTAGTTATTCGTTTACTAAATACGAAAAAATATCTAGGATTCCCCAGCCGTGATACATTACAGATTGACTATATTATCATTTATTTTACTATTGTAAATAAGTACTAATTGTAGATATTGACAGGTTTAATAGAAGTTCATTTTCTTATATTGTGACTAATAACCTAATATGACCTTGGGAAGAAACTCATTTTAATATAAGGTTTTACTGCAATGACTGCCAATGGGTTGTTAATTTCTACAATAGACCTTGGCGTATTGTTGCTGACATGAATAACTCCGAAAATATAATTTATTTACTTGATCGTGTTGAGTTTTTGTGCTCTCACTGCGAGTTTACTTTTTATGATCACTATCTTAAGGAAGAGTGCGAACTATTTACCTAATCTGTACAAAATTACTCTATACTTAACTAGATTCATTTTTGTGAATGGCTATTTTTGTTAAATTAAGATATTATGTTTGGTTTTGCAGTTATTTGAATTACGTCGTATGACGTCAGATTATCGGTAAAGTTTAATACCGCACGATATTTGACGTCCATATAACCATGAATATATTTATATTTTAATTCCTTGTGTATAACACACGCATTAATTATCATTGATTTAATGACATTTTTCGCTATTGTTTTATTCGTATTTTAGTGTATGGAGGCCATACGGTGTAAAATAGTCAATTTGGTGTTTTATAAAATGTTTCGTTCTAGAAATGATAAAACGCTTAGAAGCTTAGAAAACGTGTGTGAAAAATTAAATTGTAATTCAAATTAATGGTCAGTACGGTATTTATGGCCAGATAATTAATAGGTGATTAGTGCACAAATGTTAGTTAACTGTGTTGTTATAATAGTATCCTTTTTCTTTCCATAGCATTTATTGATGGATTTGGTAAGGGAGCGTGTATCAGTAATTAAAAATAAAAATACTGATACAAATACAAACTCAAAAAAGCTAGCAGCATGGGCAGATTTATTATGCAGGTACATATTTTTGTCTATCAATTTGTGAAGTGTTTGAAGATGAGTCTTCAACGCAATGATATTCTATATACGATCAGTTACATTATTATGCAACAGAAGCATGTCACTTCGTCTCTTGCTGGTCTAATGCATATAAGCTTTTAAAGTCATAACAGTGGGCACAAAAACTCAACACGATCAAGTAAATAAATTATATTTTCGGAGTTATTCATGTCAGCAACAATACGCCACGGTCTATTGTAGAAATTAACAACCCATTGGCAGTCATTGCAGTAAAACCTTATATTAAAATGAGTTTCTTCCCAAGGTCATATTAGGTTATAAGTCACAATATAAGAAAATGAACTTCTATTAAACCTGTCAATATCTACAATTAGTACTTATTTACAATAGTAAAATAAATGATAATATAGTCAATCTGTAATGTATCACGGCTGGGGAATCCTAGATATTTTAAGCTATTGCATAGCTTCTATCGCAGGCCTTGAGCGCGGGGACCGAATCCAGAAATTCCGTAACGAAAAAAACCTCACGCTCCCCACTCCGACGGGCACGGAGGTGTGGCGTTGAAAGCCGTGCATCGTGTAACGTCGTTTCAGTTCGGCAGACTTCGGCACGGTGTTTGTGTGCGTGCGACTAGTCGTATGCGTGTACACTAGCTGCTAACTGAATGATAAAAATTCCTAAATAACCTACATGTATTGTAAGATATTAAAAATATTTTAAAACATATTAAATTCTCATTTATACAATAAGAGAAAAAAAATTGTTTTCTTATCGGTCACCACGCTCAAAAAGTGTAACTTGATTTAATATCAAAGACTTAACTGCATAAATAAAATAAATAATTAATTATAATTGCATAAGTTGATAAAAAATGCTATGCAATAGCTTTACCGCGGCAGTCCCCGAGTGCCACACGTCTTTTTTTTTTTTGTCGTACAGTTGCTGTTATCAGGAAAATGCTGCTACCAATCTCCTGCCTGTTTCCCTCTGCCGCCTTTTAGGACACCCACGGGAAGATATGGGGTAGAGGATATTCTTAACCGCCACTACACGGATTTTATCGCGTATATTTAACTATAAATACCCGACGTTTCGAGCGCTTTACAGCACCCATGTTCACGGGGGGGGGGGACTGAGATGTTCAACGTCCAAATGTCACAGTTAACAGCGGTTACCATAGATAAAAATTTAACTTTTGTTCCGATCTACACAGTATGAACTTATGGTATCTTGAAGTCTTGAAGTTGTATACTTGGGTTGGGATTTAATTTTATTTATTATAGGATCCCAAGCAGATGTAGCACCCAGCCATCTTCTCTATTGAAATTAGAATGTTTTTTTGATTTCAATAGTCTCGCGAATCATCCTTGGAAGTAACCGGTGTTCTTTAGCGAGGACTTTTGGTCTATCAAATCTGATGACGGGGGGCGATCCTGTACGTGTTCACAGACTGCAGACTTCCCGGAGCGTCGATTCTTCACATCAGCTATATGTTCATGAGGTAACTTGAGGATCACCAGCTGATAAGTGACCGCCAATACGGTTTTCGCCGTGGTCGGTCAGCTGGTGATCTTCTGGTCTACCTAGCTCACAGATGGGCGGAGGCAGTAGAGTCCAAGGGGAGGCATTGGCCGTTAGTTTGGACTTGCGAAGGCCTTCGATCGGGTTTGGCACAAAGCGCTTCTTTCGAAGCTCCCATCCTATGGGCTTCCCAAGAAATTGTGCGATTGGATCACCAGCTTTCTTGCAGATCGGGGCATCAAGGTCGTAGTAGACGGTGCAAGCTCTGATTGCAAGCCTATTAATGCTGGTGTTCCACAAGGCTGCGTGCTATCGCCAACGCTGTTTCTTCTGCATATCAATGATATGTTGCAAACCCGTAATATTCATTGCTATACAGATGATAGCACTGGTAATGCTCTTTACACTGGCCGAACCAATATTTCTCGGGAAAACGTCTCCGAGTGCCGGGACAAACTTGTTTCTGAAGTCGAGTCTTTGCTGACCAGAGTCTCGGATTGGGGGTGATTAAATCTAGTCCAGTTTAACCCCCAGAAGACACAAGTTTGCGCGTTAACCGCTAAAAAGAACCCCTTTGTCGTATTCCCTCAGTTTCAAGGCACTCCCCTTGTTGCCTCAGCCAGTATCGGAATCCTCGGCGTCGACATATCGAGTGACGTGCAGTTTCGTGGTCACTTGGAAGAGAAGTTCAAATTGGCCTCTAAAAAGCTTGGCGTGTTCAGCACAGCGGGACAGTATTTCACGCCGGCAAACTGCCTGCAACTTTACAAGGCGCAGGTTCGGCCGCACATGGAATACTGTTCCCATCTCTGGGCTGGGGGTCCCCAGTACCAGCTCCTTCCACTTGACCGCATCCAACGCAGAGCGGCTTGAATCGTCGACGACCGAGTGTTTTCGATCAGCTCGATTCACTGGCACTGCGAAGAGATCTTGCATCTCTTTGCATTTTCTTTCGCATATACCATGGAGAGTGCTCTGAGGAATTGTTCGGATTAATCACAGCCGCCAAATTTCGTAAACGCACTACGCGGCAAACGTCGCGATACCATCCACATCATCTGGATGCTTGGCGGTCCACCACTGTACGTTTCAAGAGGAGTTTTCTTCCGCGTACAACCTCTCTGTGGAATAGTTTACCACCAGCGATTTTTCCGGACCGATACGACCTGGGGACCTTCAAGAAAAGAGCGTAATCCTTTCTAAAGGGCCGGCAACGCACCTGCAATTCTCCTGGTGTTGCGGTTGATCATGGGCGGCGGTAGTCACTTAACATCAGGTGAGCCGCATGCTCGTTTGCCCCCTCTTCTATAAAAAAATATTCTTTAACGCGGGTTTTAATTGATATTTTAGTTTGTCCTATGTAGGATATATTACACTAACAATCAAGCTTGTACACTCATGCATCTTGCAGAGGGACGTTACACTTGACTGATAGTCAAAAACTGACCAATCTTCTTTGGCGGCTTGAAATATGTTTTGATGGAAACGCGCTTCAAAATGTAGCCAATCTTGTCAGTGACTCTTCTAACATATGGTAGTACAGCAGGTACACGCTTGACTGTGGCCGGTTTCACTCGCTCACTGTGACGTAGGCGCGGGACCCGAAGCTTGTTGTCATGCAAAACTTGCTTGAAATGGTGGAGCTCGGCAGCCAGGTGTTTACTGTCACAGATCCCTCGTGCTCTCTGAAACAAAGATTTACCACTGTAGCTAACTGTGAAGGATGTTGGTGAGAATCACCGTTTAAATATCTATCTGCGTTCCGTACTGGAACCATATTTTTAAATTAATATTTATTTGTCTATATAGTTGTTTTCTTATAAACTTTCGAGTGGCAACAATTACTAAATTAATAGGTATTTATGGAATTCTTGGTCTGGTAACAATCCTTTTTACGCCTGAAGCTGCGCTTGCGTCTCATTGGCCGAACGGCTACTTCACTTGCGCACCGTACGCCGAAGCGTCATGAACTTTGCTCTTTCGAAAAAATTATTGTGTGTGTCCCTTTTATTTTACAACGAGGACTAAAAAATTCCCGAAGATACTGTGCCAGTGACCTATGGATTATTCTTTTCGGAGAGACAGGGTTATATCCCTTCGAGTCACCTAATTAGCCAGCCAGCTCGCCGAGCTACAGCAGCGTGAGGCAGTGGAAGGCAGAGACCGGTGAGTTACCAGACCCTTAGCTCTTTCCTGAACATAATTTTTTTGATCATTCGAGCCGCATTTTCCTTTATTCGTTAATTACATTAGTTTCATATTTCATTTCGTTACCTTTTTACAATACAACATGGCGTAATCATCGTTGCATTCCCACGACATTTTCGAACGCGATATCGTTTTAGAAGAGATGAATTTCTTGCGCGTTCAAAAGATATCGTTTCCCAACAACGTAAATTTAGTAAAATTCACTCAAGGATAGAAAAATCTTAATTGAAACAAAAGAATTTTGACAAAGAGGAACAGTTGGCCATTCGTAAACAATTTAATGACTATTACTTTGCAATTATTTCCCATGTAAACAAGATAAAAGGTTTAGAAGAGGAGAATAGTGTGCACAAGACGCATGCTTCATGAAAGTACTATTAGAGAATTTCATCGACCTCAAATATGTACGCTTAACAAGTTACCCACTTTGCCATTACCGTCATTTTCCGGCGATTCAACCGATTGGCGATCGTATTTCGATTTATTGAGTGCGTTGGTACACAACAATGATGCTTACACGAATGCTGAAAAATGTAGGTATTTATTGTTGACCCTTAAAAATGAACCATGCAATCTAATTAAGTCGCTTCCTGTTTCCGACAACAATTATCAAATGGCATGGCTCACTTTAATTACAGGTTACGACAATAAGCGTTCAATCGCGTCTAAGCACATTGATCGTATTTTGGATATTGATTGTTGTTCTGAAAAGTCGATTATTTCGTTACGTAATCTTCTGAATATCTACCAAGAAAATATAAAGGTATTAGAAGCTATGGGTTTTCCTGTAGTGGAATGGAATTTTTTATTGTTCAGTATTTTATTACGTAAAATACCAATTAGCATTCGTAAACGTTTTGATTTATCATCAGATATTCCACAAGTAGACGGTCTGATAAATTAATTAAAACTACTTTTACGGATTTTATCGCGTTTTATTTATATTAATTTTAATACCCGACGTTTTGGGTGCTTTCCAGCACCCATGGTCACGGGGGACTGAGGTGACTGACGTCCCGATGTCAAAGTTAACCCGGAGTACCTTCAGCTTTTTAATTATTGTTTTTGGTCCGATGTACGCAGAATAAACTAACTGTATTTTGAAGTCTTGCAGTGGTATGCTTGGGTTTAGTTTTAATTTTATTAATTATAAGATCCCAAGCAGGTGATAGTACCCAGCCTCCTTCTCTATTGAAATTAGGATGTTTTTTAATTTCAATAGCCTCACGTATCATCCTTGGTAGGAATCGATGTTCTTTCGCGAGGATTTGTGGTCTATTCTGATGTAATGGTTGGGGCCATCTAGAATATAATCGCAAACTGCAGACTTCCCGGAACGTTGATGCTTCACGTCAGCTATGTGTTTTTTTACGCGGGTTCTAATTGATCTCTTTGTTTGCCCTATATATGAGAGACCACAATCACAATCAAGCTTGTACACTCCTGCATCTTGTAGAGGAATATGACACTTGACGGATGGTAAGAACTGACTAATCTTCTTCGGCGGCTTGTAGAATGTTCTAATAGAAGCTCGCTTCAAGATGTAGCCAATCTTGTCTGTGACACCTCTGACATATAGGTAGTATAGCAGGCACACGCTCGACTGTGGCCGGCTTCACTCGGTCACTGTGACGGAGACGTGGGACCCGAAGCTTGTTGTCGTGCAGAACCTGCTTGACGTGCTGAAGCTCGGCGGCCAGGTTTTTGCTGTCACAGATCCCTCGTGCTCTCTGAAACAAAGATTTGCCCACGGTAGCTAACTGTGAAGGATGATGGTGAGATTCACCATTTAAGTATCGGTTTGTATGGGTCTTTTTTCTATACACATATGACCTATGGTGTTGTTAGGATTTCGGATGATTAACACATGTAGGAAAGCTAAGGAATTATTTGCCTCTAACTCCATAGTAAATTGAATTTTAGGGTTTATGGAATTAAGATGTTCTAAAAATGCAGTTACTTTGTCTGATGGTAAAATTGTGAAAGTATCGTCTACGTACCGCTTGTAGAACCTTGGGGTAACAGGTGCATTAAGGAGAGCTTTCTTCTCAAAGTCTTGTATGAATATATCGGCGACAATGGGAGATACAGGTGAGCCCATTGCAATACCATCTACTTGCTTGTAAAACTCTTCCTTCTACAATAGATAGCCAGATGTAAGGCAATGTCTTAGTAGCACTGCATATTCCGGTGGCATGTTATTTTCATCTAGTTTTCTAGTTATAATTGAGATGCAGTCTTCAACAGGTAGGCATGTAAATAGAGACTGAACATCAAAACTGACCATGGTTTCATTGTCAGTGGTGGAGCCGTGTGTCTAAGGCTGCCGAAGTCTAGTTACCCGGTCGAACCTTAAACCTATTACGCGAGATATTAATCTAAGTGGACTGTATCTACAAAATGCTTCTATGCTTTTATAAGGACGACTATAGCGCGCGGTACAATGCACTCGATCTTCCCTAAGATGAACTATTATTTGCCAAATCGATGAAAGGAATCCTGCTTGATTAGGAAAACACAAAATTGGAGCGGGTTAAAACAATTATATCAAGCAGGCTATACTATTAGGAAAATGTTGACTCACCGGGATGTTTCTTCTATGCGGTCGAGCACTATAACTGCGACTTCTGGAACTTCTTCTGGAACACTCCGGAGAGGGGCGGTGCGCGACTATATCTCACACGAGGTGAGGCGGGTTTCCTGGAGCCCGACTGCTTCCAGGCTAAAGCGGTTTCTACTAGTGATGTGGTTCCAATGACGAGCGCGGTGGGAAGAGGCTATTATCCTAGGCGGTGTAGTTGCAACGATGAGCGCGGCGGGAAGAGGCTGCGCGTCGGTCGCGCGTGTCTTATATATCCTCGGTTCCGATGATTACGTGATGTTCTAGTATCATCTTCTTTCCCCTCCCACCCCACCACCCCGATGTGTCGATAGGAGGGTATGGATGATATCGTTTCGGAAAGGGATAACCGATTTGGCAGCCTACCGTCAAATAAAATAAATACGAATGGTTTTCCGCGCAACCAGTCAGCAAGACGTAGGTCTTTTATCTCACAGACAAAGTGGCATGAATCCTTAGTATGTGCTCTTGTGTGACCATGAGTGCTGTAAAGCGTTCGAAACGTCGGGTATTTAAAAAGTTAAATATACGCGATAAATTCCGTAAAAACTAGTATTATTTCTATAGATATATAGTTAGTAAAATATACGTACTTACTTAATATATAATAAAGGATAAATAATAAATATATAAGCTGGTACTTCTATACAAAACTATAAGTAAATAAAATATGATGAGACAAAAATAAAATAACACAATACATATTAAAATACATTACACAAAATATTACTTATAAAGTGAAAGAGAAAAAAAAACTAGTGTAGTGTTCGCGTAAATATAAGAAATCATCTACACCATAGGTCATACTGTGTATAGAAAAAAGACCCATACAAACTGATACTTAAATGGTGAATCTCACTATCATCCTTCACAGTTAGCTACCGTGGGCAAATCTTTGTTTCAGAGAGCACTAGGGATCTATGACAGCAAACACCTGGCCACCGAGATTCAGCACGTTAAGCAGGTTCTGCACGACAACAAGCTTCGGGTCCCGCGCCTCCGTCACATTGACCGAGTGAAGCCGGCCACAGTCGAGCGCGTGCCTGCTATACTACCATATGTCAGAGGTGTCACAGACAAGATTAGCTACATCTTGAAGCGAGCTTCTATTAGAACATTCTACAAGCCGCCGAAGAAGAAGATTAGTCAGTTCTTACCATCCGTCAAGTGTCATATTCCTCTACAAGATGCAGGAGTGTACAAGCTTGATTGTGATTGTGGTCTCTCATATATAGGGCAAACAAAGAGATCAATTAGAACCCGCGTAAAAGAACACATAGCTGACGTGAAGCATCAACGTTCCGGGAAGTGTGCAGATTGCGATCATATTCTAGATGGCCCCAACCTTTACATCAGATTTGATAGACCACAAATCCTCGCGAAAGAACATCGATTCCTACCAAGAATGATACGTGAGGCTATTGAAATTAAAAAAACATCCTAATTTCAATAGAGAAGGAGGCTGGGTACTACCACCTGCTTGGGATCCTATAATTAATAAAATTAAAACTAAACCCAAGCATACCACTGCAAGACTTCAAAATACAGTTAGTTCATTCTGCGTAGATCGGATAAAACAATAATTAAAAAGCTGAAGGTACTCCGGGTTAACTTTGACATCGGGACGTCAGTCACCTCAGTCCCCCGTGACCACGGGTGCTGGAAAGCACCCGAAACGTCGGGTATTAAAATTAATATAAATAAAACGCGATAAAATCCGTAAAAGTAGTTTTAATCAATGTATAGTGTTCGCTTAAATATAAGAAATCATTACGGTCTCATAAAATTCATTGAGCGGGAAGTTTCTGCTTGTGAGTTTTCTGAATGCGGGCAGTTAAAAAAACTTTTGCGTCGTCGAACATTACTAGAGTGCACGTCGACGTCGGTGACAGCACGGCGCGTCGGGTACTCGCGACCAAGGTGACTTCGACGAACTGTTCTAACGATTCTCGCACGTGCGGGCAAGAAAATAAGGTTAAGCATTGCGTGAAATGTGAGGCTCAACATTCGTTGACTAAATGTCCAGAATTTTTAAACTTATCTCCTAGAGATAGGTACACCTTTCTCAAGGGTAAAAATGTTTGTTTTAATTGCCTGAATTTGGGGCACAATGTTAAAAATTGCAAGTCCATTTATGTATGTCGCGCGTGTCATAGGCGTCATCATAGTTTGATTCATTTTGAATCTCGAGCGCTACCGGTAATTGTAGAGGATAGTAGTTCTATTTCACTCTCTCCCGCGGATCACGTAGTCGAGCGAGAATCAGATGATACTCGGATAGCAATGACGACGTCGATGAATTCTACGCCTTATTCTGATGCGCGCGCGCTGTCCAATGCATACTCGATGTGTACTAAAACTGTACTCTTATCTACGGCGGTCGTTGATGTATACATAAACAAACAAAAGCGGTCTACGATCCGATGTATAATCGACACGGGTAGCCAGGCTTCATTTATAACTGAATCGTGTACAAATCAGTTAGGTTTAAAACGGCGAAGTGCAAGTATACCCGTATTAGATATTGGGGAAAATAAGCCAGTTTACCCTAGGGGTGTAGTTACAGTATGCATGAGTACCACAGGAATGGATCAACCTTCGATTCTGGTTGAAGCATTAATTTTGCCGAAACTTATTTCACGCACGCCTAGCGTGCCCTTACCGCATACGGGGTGGTCACATATAAAAACTTTAAAACTGGCTGATCCTAATTTTCATTTACCGCAGCCGTTGCAGCAGCTACAGTTCGCGACCGCAACAGAGGATACAGCCCTAGGTGCTGTGGCTGTGGGGAAAAAGGCCATCTTCGATCCAGCTGCCCTAAGCGAACCCTAGAAAGGGAAGTTGAACGATCTCGAGAGGTTAATGCAGCTAACGGCACCACCTGGCGGCAGCAGGATCATCGCTCCCCTCACGCTAGGGAAGTTGCAGCAGTTACGGTTCGCGACCACAATATAGGATACAGCCCTAGGTGCTATGGCTACCCCAACTAAATGCTAAGCTAACCCTAGAAAGGGAAGGTGAACGATCTCAGAAGGGAAGTGCGGCTAAAATCACCGCCCAGCAGCAGCCGGGATACGAGTTTACTATCATACATCGCAGCGGAATATCTCATGGCAACGCAGATGCACTGTCAAGAAGACCTAGTCCTGAAGATTGCAAACATTGTACTAGGCAAGAGAGTAAGGAAGTGGTATCCGTGCGGATGCTCAGGATAGACCACATCAGCAACGAGTGGAAGGACAGCCTATGACATGCACAGCAGGAAGATCCGGACATCAAGCCAATTCTGGAATAGATGAAGGCCCGTGCTACCAAGCCTAAGTGGAGCGACGTCTCAGCGATGAGTTCAACCACGAAAAGCTATTGGGCCCAATGGGACAGCTTGCTGATTCAGGATGGAGTCCTGTGCCGTAAATGGGACAATGGTCGAGGAGATAGCTGTCGTTTGCAAATGGTTGTCCCTAAAGCTAAAGTGCCGAATGTTCTACAGCTGTGCCATAATGGTCGTTCAAGAGTCCATCTGGGAGTTAAACGAACTCTACTGAAGGTACGAGAACAGTTTTACTGGGTCCATTATCGTGACAATGTCGAGGATTGGTGTCGTACATGTACAAGTTGTGCGGCCGTGAAGGGACCTCAGACACGTAGTAGAGGAGCATCGAAATTGTACAATGTTAGTGCATCATGGGATAGGACAGCCCTTGACATTGCGGAGCCGTTACAGAAAGGCGCAAGAGGGACTCCTAAGATCGCCCATGTGGATCGCCTGGCGCGTTATTATGGGGACGATAATGCTCGGGATGAGCATGTCTTAGGAGGGAGCAGTGTTATGCGCCTAAGTCGACGTCACTAGTGCCATCTAGTGTCAGAGACGAGAGTGAGGGGAGCTTTTCAGAAAATGACATCACTAATCTTTCAACCGACAGCGCCATCTGTTGTCGAAAATAAAGAACTAAGCTTCTAGAAGTTGAGACTCGAATTTTCTGCGCTTGGTCGGTTGGCGCGCGTATTTACTTGAATATTCTGGAGTATTCTGGATGTTTTCGTGGAAGAGCCCTATATAAAGGCGCTGCAATACGCGATCGGGGAAGTATTTAATTTGGCGAGAAAAGCGAAGCTTCGGAGCGGAATAAAGTGAATTAGTGTGCTTAATTATTGGTGTTTTAAGTTTTCATTTGTATAAAGAAAATTAAAGTGTTAATTTAGGTAATTCTATCGGCAATTTTAATTGTCACGAACCTCAAGCTCGTAACAATATATTGAAACATAGAGTGGACAAATTAAAACCAAAATATATATATTCGACACATATCACTGTTTCTGAATATAGATTATTTCTTAAAAGACTGATTTGCCAGGTTCAACATTACAGTTTTCATGACGAGATTAATTATCTTTCACAAGGGAAGGTTCCTTCTAACCAACTTAGAAAATTAAATCCATTTATCGATGAAGATCAAATCTTACGTGTAGGTGGACGGCTACATAAATCGCTTCTGTCATTTGAGTCCAAACATCAAATGATATTACCCAAAAACATCCCATAACTTTCTTATTAATTGACGACGAGTTCGAGGTCCGCAATTTATTCAGTATCAACTTTTACAGAAATACTGGATTACTTCAATCGTGAACGTTATTAGACAACGTCTGCATCGGTGTGTTCGTTGTTTTCGTGCGCGTCCTGTGTATCCCCAACCACGCATGGCCCCGTTGCCGGCAGTGAGATTGAAGCCGGAACGTCCGTTTCTCAAAACAGCGGTAGACTTTGCTGGTCCATTTTACGTGCGCGCTAATAAGGTGCGAAACGCGAAGGTTGTTAAATGTTATGTCGCAGTGTTTGTATGTATGAGTGTTAAAGCGATTCATCTTCATAACAAAACCTTACAACAAGGCATTACATGGCATCTCCAACCGCCATATGCGTCACATTTCGGCGTTCTTGTTTAAAGCAGGGATTAAAAGTTTAAACACCACTTTTACCGCGTAATAGGTACGAATACCCTGACTTATGATGAAATGCATACATTGTTGTGTCAGATCGAGGCAGTGTTGAATTCACGCCCACTTTGTGTGTTAAGTGCAGATCCCATCGACCCTTAACACCTTCTCATTTTTAATAGATGGACCTCTTATTGCTATCCCGGATATTTATCTAACCGATACAAATGCCAGTAGGCTTACTAGGTGGCGCTGGATACCACAGAATGTTCAACACTTTTGGAAGCGCTGGAGTCATGAGTACCTTCATGAAATTCAACAATTTAACAAATGTGATTAAAACTACTTTTACGGATTTTATCGCGTTTATTTTTACTTTTTATTTACTTTTATTATTAATTCCCGACGTTTCGGGCGCTTTCCAGCACCCATTATCACGGGGGACTGAGATAACTGACGTCCCGATGTCATTGTTAAACCCGGAGTACCTTCAGCTTTTTTAATTATTGTTTATGGTCCGATCTATGCAAAATGAACTGACTATGTCTTGAGGTCTTGCAGTGGTATGCTTGGGTTTAGTTTTAATGTTATTGATTATAGGATCCCAAGCAGGTGGTAGTACCCAGCCTCCTTCTCTATTGAAATTAGGATGTTTTTTAATTTCAATAGCCTCACGTATCATCCTTGGTAGGAATTGGCGTTCTTTCGCGAGGATTAGTGGTCTATCAAATCTGATGTAATGGTTGGGTCCGTCTAGGATATGATCACAAACTGCAGACTTCCCGGAACGTTGATGCTTCACATCAGCTATATATTCTTTTATGCGGGTCCTAATTGATCTTTTTGTTTGTCCTATATAAGAGAGACCAAATTCACAATCAAGCTTGTACACTCCTGCATCTTGTAGAGTACTCCGGGTTTAACAATGACATCGGGACGTCAGTCATCTCAGTCCCCCGTGACCATGGGTGCTGGAAAGCGCCCGAAACGTCGGGAATTAAAAATAAAAGTAAATAAAAAGTAAAAATAAACGCGATAAAATCCGTAAAAGTAGTTTTAATCATGTATAGTGTTCGCGTAAATATAAGAAATCATTATAATTTAACAAATGGTTTTCGGATCGGGGTACTCCCATTCGTGAAGGTAGCATTGTTGTGCTGCGAGAAGATAATCTCCCTCCCCTTACAATGGAGACTCGCTCGAGTTCACGCATTACATCTGGGCACTGATAGTATTACTCACGTAGTAACTCTACAAATAGGAAACAAATTTAATAAGCGTCCAGTCTTCTCTTCCACTGGAATAAAGTGAATTACGAATGTCCAACCTAGTTCAAAATTTACGTTAACTGATAGCTCCATATTTAACTTCTCTAGTTTCCTATTTTATTTATTCAGTTAGTTTAACAATGTTTTCTTTTCAATACTTTTACTTTGTGTTTAGACTTGTTAAAAGCTTTTAGGTGGGTATGTTCCTATGGAATATTTTTTTTTATTTTCTGATAAACTTTCGATTGTCAACAATTACTAAATTAATAGGGATTTATGGAATTCTTGGTCTGGTAACAATCCTTTTTACGCCTGAAGCCGCGCTTGCGTCTCATTGGCCGAACGGCTACTTCACTTGCGCGCCGTACGCCGAAGCGTTATGAACTTTGCTCTTTTTCGAAAAAATTGTTGTCTGTGTCCCTTTTATTTTACAACAAGAACTAAAAAATTCCCGAAGATACTGTGCCAGTGACCTATGGATTATTCTATTCGGAGAGACAGGGTTATATCCCTTCGAGTCACCTAATTAGCCAGCCAGCTCGCCGAGCTACAGCAGCGTGAGGCAGTGGAAGGCAGAGACCGGTGAGTTACCAGACCCTTAGCTCTTTCCTGAACAATCTGTATGGGTCTTTTTCTATACACAGTATGGCTCTAGGTATTATCAGGATTACGAATTACTAACACATTTAGAAAAGCTAAAGAATTGTTTGCCTCTAACTCCATTGTGAACTGAATTTAAGAATTTTTAGAGTTAAGATGATCTAAAAAATGCAGTTACTTTATCTAAAGGTAGAATTGTGAAAGTGTCGTCTACGTACCGCTTATAGAAACTTGGATTTATGGGAGAAGTAAGCAGGGCTTTCTCCTCAAAGTCTTCCATGAATATGTCGGCGACAATGTTAGATACAGACGAGCCCAACGCCACACCATCTACTAGCTTGTAGAAATCCTCCTTCCACAATAGGTAGCCAGATGTAAGGCAGAGTCTGAGTAATACTGCATGTTCTACGGGCATGTTGTTTTCTTCCAGCCTTCTAGTTACAATTGAGATGCAGTCTTCAACTGGTAAGCATGTAAACAATGATTGCACATCAAAACTGACCATAGTCTCATTGTCTGCCAGATGTATGGATTACCAAAACTACACAAGCCCAATGCTCTATTACGTCTCATAGTGAGCCAAATCGATTCATCAACATACAGATTGGCTCAACACTTAACGAAAATACTCTCACCGCTCATGGGACATACAAGAGAACACATAAAGGATTCCTACCATTTTGGCAGCGAGATTAAAGACCTACATCTGGCGGACAATGAAACTATGGTCAGTTTTGATGTGCAGTCATTGTTTACATGCTTACCTGTTGAAGACTGCATCTCAATTGTAACTAGAAGGCTGGAAGAAAACAACATGCCCGTAGAATATGCAGTATTACTCAGACACTGCCTTACATCTGGCTACCTATTGTGGAAGGAGGAGTTCTACAAGCAAGTAGATAGTGTGGCGATGGGCTTACCTGTATCTCTCATTGTCGCTGACATATTCATGGAAGACTTTGAGGAGAAAGCCCTGCTTACTTCTCCCATAAATCCAAGTTTCTACAAGCGGTACGTAGACGACACTTTCACAATTCTATTTTTAGATAAAGTAACTGCATTTTTAGACCATCTCAACTCTATAAATTCTAAAATTCAGTTCACAATTGAGTTAGAGGCAAACAATTCTTTAGCTTTTCTAAATGTGTTAGTAATTCGGAATCCTGGTAACACCTAGAGCCATACTGTATATAGAAAAAAGACCCATACAGGTAGATATTTAAACGGTGATTCTCATCACCATCCTTCTCAGATAGCTACCGTGGGTAAATCTTTGCTTCAGAGAGCACGAGGGATCTGTGATAGTAAACACCTGGCTGCCGAGCTCCACCATGTCAAGCAAGTTTTGCATGACAACAAGCTTCGGGTCGCGTGCTTACGTCACAGTGAACGAGTGAAGCCGGCCACAGTCGAGCGTGTACCTGCTGTACTGCTATATGTTAGAGGAGTCACTGACAAGATTGGCTACATCTTGAAGCGCGTTTCCATCAAAACTTACTTCAAGCCGCCGAAGAAGATTGGTCAGTTTTTGACTAAAAGTCAAGTGTAACGTCCCTCTGCAAGATGCATGAGTGTACAAGCTTGAATGTGAGTGTAATCTATCCTACATAGGACAAACTAAAAAATTAATTAAAACCCGCGTTAAAGAACATATAGCTTATGTGAAGAATCGACGCTCCGGGAAGTCTGTAGTCTGTTAACACGTACAGGATCGCCCCCGTCACTACATCAGATTTGATAGACCACAAATCCTCGCTAAAGAACACCGATTCCTTCCAAGGATGATTCGCGAGGCTATTGAAATCAAAAAAAACATCCTAATTTCAATAGAGAAGATGGCTGGGTGCTACCATCTGCTTGGGATCCTATAATAAATAAAATTAAATCCCAACCCAAGCATACAACTGCAAGAATTCAAGATACCATAAGTTCAAACTGTTTAGATCGGAACAATAGTTAAATTTTTATTTATGGTAACCGCTGTTAACTGTTAAATTTGGACGTTGAATATCTCAGTCCACCCCCGTGACCATGGGTGCTGTAAAACGCTCGAAACGTCGGGTATTTATAGTTAAATATACGCGATAAAATCCGTAAAAACTAGTATTATTTCAATGTGTAGTGTTCGCGTAAATATAAGAAATCATTATTTAACTTTCCAATTTACATTTAACATACAAAACATAAACACATAATTAAGTACAAAATATAAAAAAAAACATTTTTTGCCTTGACTTTCGCTCTACTACTGAAAAGTAACATTTGAAGTGACACAGTATTCACAGCTCATTCAGTCAATCTGTCAGTAATTATTTGTTGGTAATTACGTATGTATGTAATTATTCTAAGTTGGTAATATATTTAAAAATTTTGGCTACAATCTCTAATCTATGTGAATGTTTGATCATACACTATTAAGTGTTTGACATTAGCCTTAGAGCTATAACACAGTAAGTACTCTCCCTGAGATATTGGCAGTATGAACGTCATCAAATGATATATCTTACAAATTTAATATTTTGGAGGGTAATTTCTATTCCACATACACAAAACACCATATTATTTTCTAGACGGTAAAAATAGTCTCCCAGTTTACGTGAATAAGAAATTATTATTTACTTTTCGTTTAAATAATTATGTCAAGAAAAAACAAAACGAACACAGGTTTCCATTAGAATAAAATAATTCATCAACAGGAAAACAATAATGCACTTAGCAAAATATTTCTGACCCATTAACGTAGGCGCTGAGTAATGTAATGGAATCCATTAAGGTCGACTACCGCTACCGTGTATTTTAGTACATTTACCTACGACTTTTGACATGACTTTTATTGACTAAACACCTTTACAAGCTTATGTTTCAACGCCTTATTTTGCTTTTAACCCACCAGGCCCCAGAGAACAGCCGTAGCAACATTGTTTCTTCTTATGGATTTGTATACTTATATAGGCTTTGTTTAATATTGTCTTACTGAAACTGAAAAAAAAAAGCTAAAAACATTAAAAAAAATCATGTGGAAAAACATTGTCCCATTTCCCGCCTATAGATTGTGATTGACTATATATATATATATATATATATATATATATATATATATATATATATATATATATATATATATATATATATAGTAGTGAGAGGGTTTTTAGGACAAGGAAGTGTCCGCCGCGCTGCCCCAATACGTGTTGGCGAACTTCACATGTCTTCGAAATAATTTTTTTTTCTCTTATTCACCAGACATGCAGGTTTCCTCACGATGTTTACCTTCACCGCCGAGCACGTGGTAAATCAGCCCTTAAAATTGCAGTTAACAATTTCATCGGTGCCGGCGGGAATCGAACCCGGGTTACTCGCGTTCTGTTATATTTACAGCGAGCGTTAACTATCTCAGCTACCACGGCTCCACTCAAATATATATATATATATATATATATATATATATATATATATATGTATATATATATATATATATATATATATATATATATATATATATATGTGTATGTATATGAAAATGAATTTGTCTGTTGAGTTTTTTTTTTAATTTGGTTTAAATAGGCGTTTAACAGCAATCTCACCGGTTGGTAAGTGATGACGCGGCCGAAGTTGAACCACGCCTGCAATTTTAATACTTATTATGATTTATATTTTTATTAGGTTCCGACATTATTAAAAAAAAAAACACAGCACCTGTTCTACAAAAACACTCACCTGACAGCGACAAATTAAATAGCTATAAAAGTGATATTTGCGTTCCAATTTTTTTTCGGTGTGACCATAGGTAATTTATTTCTACATTGTTTTGACAGTTTGTGGGCGGTTTATCGACAAAACCTATTACGAGCAACGAAAATACTGAGTAGGAGGCATGTTCCCTTAACTTGGTTAAGGATGAATTCTTGGAAGATAATTCTAGCTCATGTTTTAGCTCATAATTAGTACCGTGCAGTGTCGGTGTAAGAACATCCACTACCACATATCATCCAGTGGGTGTCGTAAGAGGGAAATAAATCATGAGATGGGCAGAAGCGTCTAGCTAATAACGACTTAAAATTAAAATTAAATCTGCAGTTGCCTACCAGTTTGCCAAGCGCGGTAACTATGGATAATATCCTCTCTATGAGGCAATTTGTAGGGGAGGCTTATGTTCAGTAGTGGAACATAATAGAATGTAGGGGTAAACGGTTATTTTTAATTTTATTCCTAAAGTACCTGTAAAAATTAAACTAACTTTTAATACAGAAGTAAATGTCGCAAACGTGCACAGTTCTTCTGATGCAAGTAAATGTAATGGTCCTAAAACACTTGATTAAGAATCTAATTGCAGTGGAATTAAACTTTTTTTATAGAATTAAAAGCCACTTTCAAAGAACTAGGTAGTCAGTGATGGATCACAATCCCACCAATAAAGGTAAGTGGTGATGCAGCCCTTGATAGTAAATCGCACTTTCTTGGCGTAACAAAACTTATGCACTCTTGCCTTGAAGATGCCCAAAGTATTTGGACGGAAAGATAGGCACCATCAAATTATTAAATTTATTGCTGTGCCTATCACAGCAAAGAAACGTAATAATTTTCCTAATGCGTGGTTAATTAGTTCTAATGCATGGAATAACGGCATCAAAGGAGTGAAGACACGTCGACCGCCTAGGTGTCAAAAGAACAAAAGAGGAAGGAAGAATTAATTGATGTAGTTCTTGCGCACACTCACCGAAATGCGTCCTATAGAATACCGAGAGGCTGACTACTCTGCGCCTGTGCCCAAATAATACAAGATTGGTTTAAACCAAATCAAAGTTACCAATAGGCCTCTGAACACACTATATCCAACGCTGCTAAATGACATAATCTAGCACTATCCCATATGTTGCGGCAGTACTCCATGCATGACTGGACATGCGCTTTATGTAAGGTAAGAAACTGCTTCGGCGTGAAGTACTGCCAGAACCTTGCAAGAGCATCTAGTTTCTTTACTGCTGATTTGCCCTGGAAGAGTCCAGGCTAGTATTAGGCTATTATTTCAATAGCTCATAGAGTGAGCCACAGTTAAGTTTCATAGATAATAATAGTAGATGATTCTGAAGGCGGTCAGTGTACTCCAAAGGTACATTCTGAAAAGTAGGAGTTAAGGTGAGTGAGCTCTTTTTGGTGGTGAAAAGACATGCTTGTGTTTTGGGGGCGTTAAATCTCACGAGAGTGGCATCGCTCCATTCGGAGACTGCTGACTTTGCACATTCGCATGTTGAAAATGGTGCTAAGACATAATGTAATAAATTAGAACTATAGAGAATTAAAGCCCCGGCTTCAGGATATAAAATATTTTATTCATTTTACTTCTTTAAAATGAGATAGATCAAGCAATAAAACAACCTTAAAATAACTACTAAAATGTATTATAATAGAACATTACCCCTATTTTCCATTCTCAGGTTTAAATTATTTCTCCAAAAGTGTATGGGATTACTTCTGAAGTATACTATTTAATTTTAAAAAATCACCGAAATCGGTACAAAAATAACAAAGATATCGCGTAATCTACACACAATCAAAGGAAAAACAAACATACAAGTGAATTGAGGAAATCTCTATTTCACGCTGGTATTTACTGCGAGCGTGGTTTTCTCTGGTCAAGACGAGCCATTCGCGCTACAGTTATAATACATTACAGCGTGCTCTATTGCGTATGAAGCTAATTTATTGTCACCACTTTTAAAATATTGTGTGAATTTTAAGTTAGTATTGAAAAATGTAACATGATGCCCAATATAAATGCATAACGATAACAGACAAGGAAATTTATTAATTTTTCAATTTTAAAATGTGTTTTTATCCTTTTGCAGATTTATAAATTGTAATTTATGAGACCATAAATTCTAATTTAATTTACAACCAAATTGTTTTTCTCTTCAACTGTCATCATATTATAAATTGCCTGAGCGCGCGATTCTAACCATGGAAATCGTTCTAACTAGAGAGTGATTAATATGACGAGAACGTGAATTAATTTAGGATTGAATGGTTAGTGGGAAGTCTGTAGTCTGTGAACATATTTAAGATTGTCCCCACCATTACATCAGATTTGATAAACCACAAATCCTCACAAAAGAACACTGATTCCAAGGATGCAAGGATGCCAAGGACGCGAGGCTATTGAAAATAAAAAACATCCTTATTTCAATAGAGAAGATGGATAGGTGCTGCCATCTCCTTGGGATCTTATACTTAACAAAATCAAACCCAAATTTAATCATACCACTGCTAGACATGAAGATACTGTAAGCTAGTTCTGCATAGATCAGACCAAGCATATTAAAAAACTGAATGTAGCCGGGCGATGTTGGATTTATCATGGGTGCCATAAAGCACCCGAAACGTTGGGAATTGAAAATAATTAAACGCGATAAAATCCATATAATATATAGTTTTATTCAATGTTAGTGTTCGCGTAAATTTAAGAAATCATTATGGTTAGTGGAATATTAATTTAAACTTTATTTAATATTATCTATCTAGATAACATTACAGTTATGATTAAAGATATTTCTACGAATCAATAAAATAAACCAATTCACTTATATGTGGAGATCAATTAATCTTAACATTAAGTACATATCTTAGCAATAAACTGATAACAAGTTGAAAAAAAAACTACCTGTATTTACTACCTATCAACATCATTAACCTGTACCACCTGTAACCTGCACCTAGACTACTGCTAGACAAAGAAGCTGCTAGACAAAAAAAGCTTCGTGATTGTACCCGATGATTAAAAATTTATTCACTTAGACAAAAAATTTAACCTGTCATTTAGGTGTATCGGTTTCGATGAATTAATATTTCATAAAACATATAACATGTGGCCGTTAAATGTGACCACACACAGGAAATAAAATATGTTTTATTTTCTATCGTATTTAGTGTGCATGTCTTTAAATATTTTTTAATGAAAATCAACAACGTTGTCAAGTCTTAGTTGGACTTTACCGTTTAAATAGATCGATTACATCCTACCAAAGTCCACTCCTGAACACAGGCTTTCCCTATAAATTGACCTACAGGGATATTTTGCCATAGTTGCTACACTTGGTAGGTGGGTGCGCAATCGCAGTTTTAGGGTTCCGTGGTTTAACTTGATGTTTTAACCGTTTATTCCAAAGTGTTGGAAGTCGTTGGATAGGTCTAGTAAAATATTAGGGGTGTGAAACAATATTTTATTAGTCATGCACCCCCCCCCCATCCCAACTATTCCCCTTCTTTAGGAAAATTTAGTAGTACGAAAAGTAAGCACGATAATAGTGCATACATATAATGAAGTTAAAACTACATAATATATTTGTCTGCAAAATCCTCCAAAAATGAGAGGCCCGACAACAATGGGACGTATATAGGCTGCCACATACATCATTTAGGTAGGCATACATACGATACATATATATTATTTACCCTACCGAAAATAGTAACAAAAATAGGTGACCGTCCACACGGTGACGAACGGAAGGGAGAATTTAGTACAAAACGATGCCCTGAACTGTGTCAGTATGCCGCCGAATTTCTTCTCCCAAGCTTGGTGACTACTAATATTACAAATATTAATAATCACCGGTTTAGATATTTTGTTTTCTATTTTTGTATGGTTATGTACTGTCAGAATAAATAAAATATTTATATAATTACGATGAAATATTTGGTTCTGCTCTGAAATCGAGTACGTAAAAGAGAGTTTCGCCCAGACTGTTGTGATTATGTAAGCTGGGCGAAACCACCGACAGAGAGCTGCTAAATTTGCTCCTTTTTTAATTTAAGTACCAATAAATTGCCATTTATTGTAAACAAAATATCATATTCCAAACTTATTTCAATAAAAGAAAACAACATTGCAATTGTAATGCTAAACTTTGAATATGTAATGTCGTACATATTGAAAATGTTTTGTTATGCTCGTCCTTTATACGTGCTTCAATATATTGAAAAAAAATTGACGAAAGAGCAGGAAAGGCTAAAATGAAACCAATTTATGCAGGAATAAATCGTGTTTGGCATACAATTTACAATCTCCTAAAAATATATGAGTGGTAGCTCAGGGGCTAGAGCTCACAGTAATTTTCGAAGTATGCGATATCTGGATTCGATTCCCGCTGGCACCGACGAAAATTGTTAATTGTTCACACGATGCTCGGCGGTGAAGTAACATAACGTGAGAAAACTACATACGCATTCTGCGGGATGAATTATCTCGAGGACATGTTGTACCGCATCTAAGGAGGGCTGGATTAGCTGCTAATAATTCAATTAGAATAACCCTTATTAGTTAAGAAGTATATTAGAAATGATTTCTTATATTTACGCGAACACTACACATTGATAAAAACTACTTTTACGGATTATATCGCTTTTAATTTTACTTTAAATTATTTTTATTTTTAATTCCCGACGTTTCGGGTGCTTTCCAGCACCCATGGTCACGGGGGACTGAGGTGACTGACGTCCCAATGTCATTGTTAAACCCGCAGTACCTTCAGCTTTTTTAATTATTATTTATGGTCCGATCTATGCAAAATGAACTGACTATGTCCTGAGGTCTTGCAGTGGTACGCTTGAGTTTAGTTTTAATTTCATTGATTATAGGGTCCCAAGCAGGTGGTAGTACCCAGACTCCTTCTCATTTCAATAGCCTCACGTATCATCCTTGGTACGAATCGGTGTTCTTTCGCGAGAATTTGTGGTCTATCAAATCTGATGTAATGGTTGGGGCCGTGTAGGATATGATCTCAGACTGCAGACTTCCCGGAACGTTGATGCTTCACATCAACTATATGTTCTTTTACACGGGTTCTAATTGATGTTTTTGTTTGTCCTATATAAGAGAGACCACATTGAGAGAGAGAGGAATATGACACTTGACGGATGGTAGGAACTAACTAATCTTCTTCGGTGGCTTGTAGAATGTTCTAATAGAAGCTCACTTCAAGATGTAGCCAATCTTGTCTGTGACACCTCTGACATATGGTATTACAGCAGGCACACGCTCGACTGTGGCCGGCTTCACTCGGTCCCTGTGACGTAGGCGCGGGATCCAAAGCTTGTCGTGCAGAACTTGCTTGACTTGCTGAAGCTCGGCGGCCAGGTGTTTGCTGTCACAAATCCCTCGTGCTCTCTGTAACAAAGATTTGCCCACGGTAGCTAACTGTGAAGGATGGTGGTGAGATTCACCGTTTAAATATCGGTTCGTATGGGTCTTTTTTCTATACACAGTGTGACCTATGGTTTTGTTAGGATTTCGGATGACTAACACATCTAGAAATGGTAAGGAATTATTTGCCTCTAACTCCATAGTAAATTGAATTTTAGAGTTTATAGAATTAAGATGTTCTGAAAATGCAGTTACTTTGTCCGATGGTAAAAATGTGAAAGTATCGTCTACGGACCGCTTCTATGTAACAGATGAAATTAAATCTCAGAGAATGCGTAGAATGCGTACGTGCAATTGGCAACTTTAAATTAAAAATTATAATTTAAGCATTAGTATATAAAAGATTAAACGTAATAAGTTTAATAATCTGAAAATTAGTAATTTTATAAAATCCATCAAAAAATATATTTATTTCCACCTTCAGACCGTTGAGTATTAAAAACTCTCCAGACCAGTGATTCCTATCATATTTTATTAAGAAAAAGTTTAAAGAACAAATAATAAGTATAACTTCAATATGAAATGAACATAACAACTTTAAAGTTATTTGTTTACTTGGTGCTTCATTTTACTGATAAAAATAACCCCTTGGCTTGATAATTAGATATGTACCACAAAAATGCTACTCAGACCTGTAGCGCTCGTTTTCTTAACGAACAGAATTTATTGTGTTCCTTATTCCTATGATCTTGCAACGAAGTTCTTAAGATAAGCTTTTGAAAATTCTTTAAAAACAAGTAAAATGTCGTATTATTAAGCCAAATTTCGGATTAAAGTACAAAGCCCTAGAGATTGGCGGTTTATTATTCCTCACGGGTGACAGCGTATCTGCATTTTGATTAGTAATTATTTTTAGATTTTATATATATATATTGTACATATGCTTCTATTACTTATGCTTCATTTCTTTTTATCTTATTTGTAATAAAAAAAATTATATGATAAGGTGACAAATGGGCATAAAGTCTACCTGTTGGTAAGTAGTTGCTGTGGCCTATAGAAATCAACGTCTATCCTCAATTACTAATTAAAATGCAGATACACTGTCACCCGTGAGGAATAAGATGGAATGCCTCATTTCCAGTAAAAAGGGGCTCCAGTTCTCTGCACTTACCAAACGAAACACAGCAGCATTAAGCTACTATTTGACGCTGGTATTCTGTGAGAGCGTGGTCCTTCCCCGGTTGAGCCGACCCGTTCATGATACAACTATACTACTAAAATAACTGCAGCATGGCTCTACCACGTGAAAAAAATAGTAAAAACTATTACATATGTAAATAACGGTTTTTATATAATTTATATAAAATACATACCTATTTTCAGAGCTCAGATGTTAAATAGTAATTGATGATGCACTACCTTCAAAAACATTTAAATTTCGTAGGTATTTCTATTCATCTGAAAAATTTCATTTTTTTAGCTACTGAAATTGGGCTATCAAACGCTTACTTATGCCTCTATTGCAATACTTTCTATTTTTATTGAACCTGTATAAAATTCTTCTACTTCCTACTTATTCTCCTACTTCTATCAAAAATGGTTTCATAATAATTGAACATGCGGTAGCGCGTTGTTTTAAGACAGAACCACGGGCCCTAATAATTACCTCGATAAAAAAATTATAAGACGGCACTAAAACGCTATTTAATCATTTACCACTTTGTCAGTGCTTGACTACTATCCCAGGCAAAGATTGTAAAATGCACTGACTTAACAAAAGCCACATTCACAATGTATTCTTAAGTTAAGTAGTGTAACCGCGTGGAAGTTATAACATTTTTTTTACAAATTACTTTTATTTTTTATCTTGTGAAAAGAAAACAACTTCGAACAGTTCAGAACAAAATGGGCAAGTTCCTACCGAGGTATCTTTGAGGTTTGCTGTCTGTTGTTTTTGCTAATAATATTATTCCCACTTTAATACTGTTTAGACCAAATTGTAACAACTTAAAACTTGCAAAAACGCTCGTCTCGGGCGAAAACCAGTTTGACAGCTTGCGCCGAGGGCATTCGTTTTGCGTTCTGCGGCCGCGCCAATTAGTCTAGAATAATCTTTTGTCCGCGACGGCCGTGTCGGTTAGATGACGGGAAGTTAAGTTAGACTCTTTAGGTCGCGTGGAGACTGCCTCCTTTGTGTTGCCTTATTTGTTCGTATACGTGAAAACGAGGCTTTCCTTGAGTTTTGAGTGATTAATTTAACTTCAATTGCCATTGAAGACGATTATCAAAATAGCTAGCAAAAAATTGAAGAAGCTTCGGAGTAAGACCCTACTTAGCTAGCTTCTGTAACCGTATGTCATTACTCACCAGATCAAAAGCTTTACTAAAGTCGTTATTTGTTCGTATACGTGACAACGAGGCTTTCATTGAGTTTTGAGTGATTAATTTAACTTCGATTGCCATTAATTTGCGTCGACGAGTTGCTTGTGTGGTATGTTAATATCGTACGAAGGAAGTTTTGCTTTGTCGGGTGGAACACTAAACTTTGTGATCCGGGAGGAGATCGCGTTTCTCCGATTATAGTTTTGTGCTGAGTGACGTTAGACTTGAGTTCAGATAACAGTGAACGCCAACTGGAGTGATTGCGTCTTGTGGAGCAGGACAACGCATGTGGTTCTGTTGGCCGATTACATCGGTGACGTCAGTTTACATTACACACCTTCCTACACCGTTCACACCTAACATTTACTTGCCCCTGACGGTACCTTGTGGTCGACCCTACTCCGGAACTCGGTAAGTTTGTGTTTGTTTATCCAGCCATTACATAATAATTATTCATAGGCCATTTGGGCCCGAACCCTCGGGTTGCCCGTCGAGTTGGGTTACTATGGGCCTTAGCCCAGTCGACTTCTGTCGGGGCAACTCAGGGCCATAAAATTTTCTGGTAGCAGAGCGTGGTTGATTGTTTCTCCAATCACGCCCAGCTGTAATATAATATTTTTTTTGTTTTGTTAGCGGATCGGTGGTTAGAATCACGCCCGTTAGGCTGCGCAAGCAGGAGTGTAGTTTAGGGTTAGGTACCTACACGTCAGGTATTTCGGGTAAGTAGATTAAATTGCCGAAGGTTCGGTCTCCTGAGCGGGGCATCTTTGCTGACCAACTGTAGTGTGTACTTGCAGTGTAGTGTAATTGTATTTAATTTAATTTAATAGTAATTTGTATTTAGTAGTGATGCCACTGCACAAGCCACCGGCGCTTCGCCTACAGGCGGAGCTGCGCTGGGCCGCAAATGCCCATACCTTGATAGGGTGACCCGATCGGGTCCATAGTTTAGAGAAGCGGCTCCAGCAGGTCATGGCCCGAAGTACCGTACTACAGGAGGCTTGCACTGAGCTTTTGGCTTCGGATGCGGAACAGGTAGTCCTAGACTCCTGCCTCGCGGACTACGAGCAATTCTTTTCGCTCACGGACGACTTGATCGAGGCGGGGGCCAAGTATGCTTGTGATGCGTGTGAAGCTTGGCTGAGTGGCCTGCCCGAGCCCTCTCGGAAGCAGCCTACTCAGCTGGAGCTGTTGGAATGACTCCCAACTCTGGACCTGCCAAGGTTCTCCGGGGTCCACTCCGACTGGCTGACCTTTGTTGGCTTTTTTGTTAGCCTAGTGGATGCCCGGAGGGACTCGACACGCCAGACAAGCCAGAAGATGGCGTACCTCCTTGCCTTACTGAAGAGGAGACCTTGGGCTTCGTCGGCTATTATAAATTGTCGGACGACGCCTACCAGGCCGCCCGGGACCTCCCCGCCGGAAGGTACGCCAACGTCCGGAAAATTGTAGACGAATACCTTAGGTAGCTTCTAAACATCCGCTGCTTAGGGACTGGGCCAGACCACGTCCGAACATCGTAAATTCAGTATCGGTAGCCTGTAATTCGTGGAGGTGGCTGGATTTACCGGTGGATGAATGTTTTTCTTGTTGCTCCACATCCTGCTGTCTCGCCTGCCTCTCTATCTTCGGATCCATTTTGAGGAGAGGTACGGCGGGGACGGCGCCTCCTATATTCCGCCCCTCAGGGACCTGCTGTGGTTCTCGAAGGAGCAGTGCCGGCAAATTGAGAACGCATCGGGCACCGTCGACGACCTACGGGCTGCCAACCGAGCCGTGCCCAGGGAGAGGCGGAATCCACCGGGCAAGTCGTCACCAACTCCCCTAAGACCGAGCGGAGCTACCATCTTATAGCGGCCTAGCGGCCAGGGAGGCGCCCCCCTGCTTCTATTGTCGAACATCCGATCACCGGGTGACGTTG